>JACJUY010008073.1:11586-36172 GCA_014220935.1 Platorchestia sp. MABIK
GGCTAGTTTATTTAACTAACCTAATATAACCTACCCTAACCTCACCCATCGTTACGTCAATACAGTTTTACAGCATATTTACGTGTCCGTTCCTTCACTTTTATATACGACGTTCCTATATCTTCAAAGTTGAATAATTCGAAAATAACGCATCGGCGAGCAGAATGTCATTCGTGTAAAACGTTCTTAAATGTGTTAATTCAGTGATTATTGGGAACGGAATTCTTAATTTCCGTGAGCGCATTTAACCCGATATTGACCGAAAATACACACACCACGCATACAACAATAAAAATACGAACATGAAGCAGAAAAAAATCAAGAGGAAGCCCCGTCAGATTACGCCTGCACCCTCCAACGACACCATCAATAGATGAAACACCGCAGGTACGCTACGCTGCAACCCTGAAGTCCCCAATCTCGGCCGCCAACACTTCTGGGCCTTCAACGAGAGTATATCTAAATTAGACGTAACCACAGAGACTAATGCACCCGCCATTTGTGCCACGTGCTACTCGCCACTGCTAACACCGCTCCTCCACCTCAGCTGCATCTGCCACATCTCTTTCCGATTGTGCAGGAGTTAAATATAAATTAATAACATACTTTATTAATGTCATCTTACAAGTGCTCCCGGAAAAGGTGGAAAATTTTCCACATATTCTTTCGACGAGCAAACTGCGCTCGAGGAATGTAATCGGTCGCTACGATTTTGGACTTTATGAAAAGGTGAAAGATGAATATATGTAGCTGTAATTGGGAAAAATGCTATACGCCTACGTGGTTTGATTTTATCGAGTTACATGCTGCAGCTCAGGGGTTTGGATGAAGCCTGTTGTAGAAATATTGCAGTACGTCGTCTGCAACTGCATTACGTAAATCCCTTAGCCGACCATAACCTCTTCTGTTTATGTTGATATTTCCATGTTCGCATAGGCGACAATGTATATTTGTAAACATGCGATGCGCAGAAAAACGTTGATCGGGAAAACGATTCTGCTTTAACTTAGCAGAGCCTCTATCGTTGTCATTTTCTGCTTTGTAAACCATTTGAATTCGTCATTTGTTCATTATATGAGGTCATGGTGTCCATACGATGTAGCGGGCGTAAACCGATAAATACTGAGCCCTATAGTGATCCAAACTTCAATGGAACATTTAAATCGAAATTCGCACTCTAGAGACATGAAAATATGACAAACTAGACCCAAAAATTAAACACTAAACCTCAGTATCTTGAAAACTAAGGAGTTTAAACATTTGGTGGTCGTGAAACAATGTTTATTTTGCGTTTCCTAGCTAATTGTCAGAGTTAGTACTTTTTGTTCCTTAACAACGTTCATACAACGATTTAAAACAGGAAAGTGATACCGTCTACGAACGCACCACACTCATTAAGAAATGAACGCAGCATGACTGTCTCAATATGTAAATACAAGAGGAGTGGTTCAATGATACTCGACATTCGAGCCAGAATTGTTTAATATTTACTGCAACATAACAGCACTGAGGCTCATATTTTCAATGATGTACGACGTTAAGAGCACTCTGTATGTTTATGATAAGTACCGCGTAAATGAAGAATCCATGAGGAAATTTCTGTGGAGTATTCGATTCATTAAGGTTGTTAAAAGGTTTAATGAATCTATTTATTATTCTTTTCGCTACAACTCAAAATTCCACTGCATGTTCTCCACAAACGTAACTCCGTCTGCAGACATCACAGAATCGAAAAACAGTCCGTTCGAAGAAATTTTGATGTCACAAAAATTTGAAATCTATTTATCGCGTGGAAGTATGACAGTATTTTAAAGCCAGAAAAATATCGACTGTTCGGCTACACACATAAACAAACTTTCGTTGGTCTTGAATATCGATTTTCAGAAATGAATCTCAAAATTACGATAGCTGAATTTCACTTGCTCCGCACACATTCAGCTGCCGCCGTCCTCTGTCTTCTGATGGTAGCTGAACTAGTGTTGTCCAACATCTCAACACACCTCGAATGGACAGTTTTGGGAGCTAACATGACCCACGTTTATACGGAAAACTTCACGGAAATTACCACTCCAGATATCACCGTTTGTGTAGTGCTCGCATCAAGGAATCCTCCTGCTAACCTCGCACGCCAGAAGTCTTCCAGGTGTCTTTTTGCCACCGTGCACTTGCCACACGTCGAGGGAGGGCAGACCGAGGGCTTCACGTGCTTGTATTCTCAGGGTAAGCGAGGGAAGTTGTTCAACTCTGCACTGCTCTCTAATATTTGCTTATGATGAGAATTGGCAGAGCATAGGTCCCGCATCAGCAACTGCTAGGTAAATATTCATCCATATGTACCTGCAATGTGCGATGAAGATATTCGCACACCAATAAGAGTTCAATTCTTTTACTCGAAACGCAATACAAAAATAATTTTTCAGGGCAATTAATTACGGAAATTCAGCAAGAGATTATAAAACATATTGATTAAAATAATATACTACTGTAGAAATAATTGAACTTGATCAGCAATGTTCATAAATTTTTTATGACATATTTAAAAAAATCTAAGTAAACATCTATACTTTCCTATTGAATTCGAGCGTGCCTGAGTAAGGATGCAATTCATTCTAAAGCTACAACTTGCAACTTTTGAAGGTTTATCGGTGCACGACGATGTATTCGAACTTTCAATTGTCGCATCTGATATTCCATTCGAGTCAAGTAAAAAGATTCACTGTGGGCAGTTGCACAAGGATTGTTAAATTTCTGTGGCCCCTGGCATTTACAGATGCAGACATGAGGCCAGGGCAATTGCTGTGATGCAATATCTACCTTAAAATTGCAGAGAAGTGCGATATCCCTGTTCGATTAGGCGATTTTTAAGTAATATCTTCTGGATCCAATCAAATAAACCTACGCATTTTAGAATTTCTTCACATTTCTAAAAGAAAACCTTTTTTAAATGATGTGCAATCAGCTTTCCCTTTGCAACCAATGTAATATTAAGGCAAAACATATTTCTTATCAGTGATTTGCTTTTTTTATATGTCTTTGCATGTCTCATTCCGTGATTGGTTATCTTGATCTCCATTTGGCTTGTTTTTCTAAATCATTTTCAGGTTGATAATGACCCAGGAGGTCAAAACGTTCGAAAAATGTTAATTTATTGACTTTCCTAAATATATTAATGATCTCATTAAAGACGTGTTTCTTTGTACTTTTATTTATAATTTGGATTTGCAAAAAGTAACACATTTATATCTATCCATAAAATTGCAGATTGTTTGCGCTATCTTAGTGTAGTCATCAGATTTCATTAGTCAATTTAGAGTAGTAAAACTCCTTATTCTATTTCTACAGCGTACCTCATGTGTCAAACAGCTTCATTTCTGGACAGGCACTCCATAAAACTCGATTTGAAACACATATCAAGCAGGGCAGGCTTAAGTCAAAATGTTTCTCGAAAGTTGAGTAAAAAATAAAAATAACTGCTATTTTTGCAGTACAAAAAATTGAACGTAACAATATTTCAATTTAGCAGCGTCTCCCTTCATTGTTGGAGCGTGTATAGAAATATTTCTTTGTGTTTGATTAGGTCTAAATCAGTTTTATTCGATGTTTTGATATTCTTCAATTGCTATACCGACTATTTTCTGAAAATTGTCCAACATGACGATTCATTCAAATGGCTAATTTTCGCCCTATATATTGATTCAGTTGACTAAGGCTCACCAAAAGTTCTTGTAGAAATGTAATAATTTTTTGAGGAGCCGACCACACAGTGGTCGGCTCCTCGTTACATGCATGCATGTGAGTACATTCATTTTTCTATGAACATTCAATTGTTTTTATTTTTTATTTTCGTGAGTTAAGATGATTGGTCATTATCTCTGCCGTCTTTCTAATTTGCATATATATATATATCTATGCCGGGTGGGCAAACATGGACAAGTCGTAAATTCTTTTTTACACCGTTAACTGGGTTTACGCGGTCGCTACGGTTGCTCTGTTGGGTTAGAATAAGCAGAATTGAAAAGCCGTCTTTACTGCTTGAATAACTTATTATCCTTTCTAAGAAGCGGAAAAATATAATTGTACGATGAAATTTCAAGTTGTCCGCAATAAATAGAGCGAAACAATTAAAATAATGTTCATTGATGCTTGTGCGTAAATGAGGAATTTACTTAGTGGCACTAATGTACCTGCTGGAGGCACTCATGTCCCAATGTACCAATGCACAGTCAACGTGTTGAAGAGTTTCCATGCATTAGGAGTCCTGCTTTTTGTTTTAGTAGACAGTAGTGTCTCCTTTGGAGACTACTGTTTACAGTAGAAGAGACTTTGAGTAGTCCCTTCTACTGTATTTGCATGGTAGTTTTATTTTAAATGCTGTATTTCCTAGCAGACAAAATGGGATCGCAAGTATTAAGGGTTAAGAAAAAGGACCGTTTTAGTATAGATATTGCTTTCAGCATGCAAGTTAGCATTAATTATAAATTTGAGTTGGAACTTGAGCTTGGCGGGAAACAGTGCGAGTTGGGGGCACGCTACGCTAGCAGCCACCTCACTCCCCAGCCAGCCGCTCGCCGCTCCTTCCTCTAGTCTCAAAGCTGAAAACAAAGAATGATAATTAACATACAGGCAGCTGATCCTTATTTTACTGCAAAGAGAATTAAAATAATAAATTTAAATTTGTTTGAAGAGCCACTATCAAACATGCGACCCATCAATATATTGCTCAGAGAATTAAAAATTATGGTTCGAGTCCTAGAGAAATCTCCATGATATAAATGGCAGGGGTTCGGAAATTTGAGGATTTTGACAAGACCGGCAAGCTTCCTCACCTCAAGGCAGAACACCTCGAAGAGTAGATCCTCTGGTAGTGGATTTACGTCCGCCTGTCCCCAGTCTGCTAAGTGTGGAGCAGCGTTGAAGATGAGTGTCTTCAGCAGGTACGTGTGGAGCAGCGTTGAAAAAGAATGCCTCCAACAGGTAAGTGTGGAGCAGCGTTGAAGAAAAATGTCTCCAGCAGGTAAGTGTGGAGCAGCGTTGAAGAAGAATGTCTCCAGCAGGTAAGTGTGGAGCAGCGTTGAAGAAGAATGCCTCCAGCAGGTAAGTGTGGAGCAGCGTTGAAGAAGAATGCCTCCAGCAGGTAAGTGTGAAGCAGCGTTGAAGAAGAATGCCTCCAGCAGGTAAGTGTGGAGCAGCGTTGAAGAAGAATGCCTCCAGCAGGTAAGTGTAGAGCAGCGTTGAAGAAGAATGCCTCCAGCAGGTAAGTGTGGAGCAGCGTTGAAGAAGAGTGCCTCCAGCAGGTTAGTAATTACCTATGGTGCTCACAGTAAATAACGCTGTCAGGTAAAGTAAATTTCGTTTAACTGCACAGTTGACGCCGATGGAAGTACAGGATTGGAGGTCCCCAAAAAGTCTGTTGATTGGTGCTCACGCACGCTACAGTACACTTTCCATCTACCGTCAGACGACAAGAAGATCGGAAACTGCTGTACCAAGAAATCGTTTCCTTCATCCTGCCCTTTATAACATGAATATAGAGGGACTAAACTTAATGTTATAAATCTATCTTAAATCTAGCTTGCATCTAGCTTAAATCTAATAGGTGCGCTGGCAAAATAAACCGAACGAGCCAACACGCCGAACTAAGGCTAGAAATTCGCACATTTGTACCGATGTAGATGGTACTACTATGAGAACGCATAACCTACATAAGTACCCAAACCTAATTTGATATTTTCTAACAAACGCGACCATCCAACGTTTTCAGTGCGCGTCTTCGAAGAAGTGATGGTTTTAGAGAACGAAAACGTCACGGTCCAAGACCCAGTGTGCTCGGAGACACAAACTCTCTAGTGTACGAAGGAAAGGATGATCGTCCAAGGGATGATATACTTAGAAAATATTTTCCTTATTCTTTAATACTCGTAGCAACAATACTTATTCAGTAATTAAATCCCGTTCTTCGATAGTTTCAAATATTTAGTAGTTGTAAACTGGTAATGACTAGTGAATTGAAGCAATTGTTTTCTGACAGCACTCGCTCGGTTGCATGTACGACAGCGATTTCACAGGCAACTACTGTGAGGCTCGCAAGCATTGCCAAGACCCTGGGGGCGAACCTTGCTTCTCTGGAGTTTGCTGAGGACTGCGCTGACATGTTGGCCTACTACGACGACAAACATGATAACTAATTATTCATAACCTCTGCCGGTGCGTCTAGGAGCGACCAAATTAATTGTTCACTTCTTACTTCTAATAATAAATACCTCTTGAAATTTATTTTTCCCTTGTTGATTTCCATTTTGAGTTAAAATGAACATCAAATGAAAAAAAACATTCCTCATAGGAACTGATTAATTACAATCACTCTCACGTGACAAAAAAGCAGCATGACCTTGAAAATTTAAAACTTTAGCGGCAACTTTAGCTTAAAACTTTAGTGAACAGCAGTTCCAAATTCCAGCAGAGTCTAAAAATAGGACAATGTTCTTGAACAAAGAATTTTTCAATGTTTCCATCTCATACATATATCCATATTTAGTTTTCTGGAAGAAAAACGTTATTTCACTCATTGGAATACGATTAAACTCGTACATTTTAAGTTTGCAGGCATTTGCTTCAAGATTTCGTTTACAAGTGTCGGCTGAGAAGGAAGTTCAGAAATGTATACGTGGAAGCTTTTTGAAGCGGAATTCACTATTAAGCTAAGTGGGTTTCATTTCTTTACGCCTAACTTTAACTTCGATATGAACATCACAATGATGTGATGCTTTTCTCGCCGACCTCTGTAATTGTACAACAGATGAGAGCTAAAACTACAGCAATAAAATACATGGATTCATGGACATTAATAATTGTATTGAAGCGTGTTTCGATGCTGTGGACATCGGGTAAATCATACAATATTATTTATATAGAGCATATCGTGAATAATTGAGGACAGAACATCACTTGGAGGAAAAAGTGTCAATATTGTCATGCACGGTAATTGCCATAAAAGGGACTAAGAGCTAAGTGTTGGCTATTCCGGTGTGCTTACCTAACTCTATGCTTATGAAACACTCTTATGCAAAAAAATCAGTCCCCAGAAGCGATAAAGTTTACCTGAGTGAGGAAAAACCAAATTAACCCAAGAACGACACTGAAATTATGCCTCAATATTCATTTTAATATTAGAGGTCTGAAGAAAGACCCTACAGAAAGTTCAGGGTATGCAACGTGTTCGGATGAAGCCTTACACTATGACGCGTTGTTTAATTATGATTTTATTGAATGATAGTCGATCAACATAAAAATGATAGTCGACCAACATTTCACGAGCCAAGCATTTTGCTGCTAGTTTAAGTTTTGACAAAACTTTGAGTGACAAATGAAAATAGCAAATAGCGAGAATTACGAGTGCAATACACTAAGAGATCAAATGTACTATTTTAAGACAGTAAGATGAAAATGCGATTTAATGATACAAAAATTGAGCGTTCCTCTAAAGAATAACCGTACCCTGATTTAAACAAAACAGTGGTTTCATGTTTTGAAACTGTATCAGCTTCGGTGTTGCAATAAATTAATTACAATTAGAGAAATAATGATATTCTGCGAAATGATGCTGGATGACAGATTAAGACTATCAGCACACAGCACATATCATGCAGATGAATGATTTCACCTTCCAGCAAAACTGTCTCACACGTAAGTTTTCGGTAGTTGCAAGACTTATAGGAAAACCAAATTTACGTTCTGCTTTAGCTTTTGATGAGTCCCTGTATCGATGCCATGAAAAATTTCTGGCGATGACACTGGACAACAACATATTTTTATACGGTGTCTGACAAATTTCAGAGCATTTTGGAGTGTTTTTTCCTATTTCATATATAACTCCAGTTGTTTTCCATTAAGTTTAGTTACCTAGCAATCCTTTTTTCTATGGTGGCTTATTAATTCCTAAAAATGAACATAATAATTATTTCAACATGGAATGATATATTAATGATTTCTAGCCAAATTGAGAACGACATTATGGTAACATAATGTTCCATTCAGAAAATATTTTATTCATGCAGGAGGGAAATGAAAAAAATCATCAATAGAGTGCGGCACAAAACAAGGCAAAGAGTAAATAAAAATTTTAAATACATCAAGCCCATTGGTAAAACAGATTGGTAGAAAATAAAGGAATAAATTTACGTTTCTTTAAGCTCCGTGAATGGTGAGCAGAAGGAACACCTCCTTTACAACACCAGCAACAGGCTGCTCACCACAGCCTTCTAGTACCTTTAGAAACGAAGTTTTTAAATTTTTTGTGATCTTATGCAATTACTTACCTTTTCAATAGGCCACATTTCCGATATTTTCTAAAAAAACGATCAAGATGATAAACAATTGAATGAACTATAATGCTAATAATCGCTCCAGTACCTCCACAGATGCATCTACCATGATGCTAATAACGCCTGTATAGTGTTCTCTGTTGTGTATCACCGAGGACATTTTGTATTACTTCAACAAAGTTTTGCTGAACTGTTACTCCTGTTTCGCTCATCGTCTTCAGAAAATTTGTGTCCTACAGGAGCTAACAGACATGTGATCCATCAAAAATCCTTGCTTCAAGTTTTTCACTAATTAAGAATAAAAATACACTGTGTATATGCTTGGAGCACTCTTTATTTTGACTATTTTGGCCAAGAGCTTCGACAAATTGTTTGATCAATCAGAGTTTTATGTGCAAATGGGGCAAATGATCTTATTTCTTTCAGCTAAAGGTTCTGTCAATAAATTCGAAGCTGTACTTGGAAATGAATATGTTTGAGGCAACCAGTCTTTTCTAACAAAGTGGTTTACCCGGCCTCTACTGTTCCAAATCTTAAAATATTGGATTTCTTATATCTAGGTTTTAGTCCGGACAAAACTTTCACAATCTTCAAGTCAAAGCAAATGATTTATTTATTTTCATGCAACCGTATCCTTGCTAAAACATACTTAATTAGTGATATTTTTTATCTGAAGCTGTTGAATTAACGAGTCGGACAAACTTATAAACATATTTCGTTATGCAACAGGGCTTATTTCAAACGAAGCTTAGTGCTATTTATTAAAAGATGCTATTCGGTTGATGGTATAGAAAAAAGTTGATTAACAAAGGAAAGTAATACGTGGAAATTCAAGTAATGGAAAGATTGTCCGTTTATTGCGAGAAATGTCAAAATGACATTTCTCGTTCCGACATTGAAATGTCGGAACGAAATTTCAACGAGATGCATTAAACACTAAAATTAAGGGCAACAAAAACTATAAACTCTTCAGAGCCGGACTTCAGGTAGACCGGCGGGCGTTCGACTTGCGGTCTGCGACTGCGCCGTCCTGGGAAGCAGGCAACCGTGCTCTCCAAAGAACTCGTGAGCTTCAGGACGTGCCGGGAAGCGAAGTCAGGCGAGTGGACGAGTGAGCGGTGCAGTCAGCAGCAAGGAAGGCGCCTCAGCCTGTCATCTTCCGTCCGTCCGGTCCTCGATGGAAGGGAAGGGCAGCGAAGCGAACGAAAAGCCACCGGCGCCCCAGCGTTGGTTGCAGGGGAGGTTCCGCCGGCGATGCAGAAAGAAGGCTGTCTAGGCTTAGTTGCAGAAAATTTAAAGTTGATGGAACAAGTTTGCTGGTTGGAGGTTGGAGGCGATCTGCTCTGCTATCCAGATAATTTACGAGGTCATTTAGGCTTGGCTGAAATGGTGTGTTCATTTTGTTGTATTCATGATTGTAAACTAAAGTTCAAAAACTAAAGACAAGCCTAGAGCTAGGTTGTAGAATTTGTTGCAGATCAAGATACTGAATTTGTTAAATTAACTGTAATTAAATTTAATTTTAAGTTCTGAAGTGCTACTTGAGGTTTATAATTAATCTAATATAGTCTTAAAATTAAGTTCATGAACAGGAAAAAGCTTGAAGTTAATAAACGTTAAACGGATACAGGAGATCCTGTAAATTAATTGTCCAGATGGTTATTCCTCAATCTCATGTTTATTAAGGAGCCCCATGATATCTCTTACAGTCGTCTAGTTCTTCCTGTTTTGGTAAAATTATAGAAATATTTCATCCCGACTCCGATAAAAAGTCACACGTACACCACTCTCCAGGAAATACTTATTTTTCAGTCGAAAAATCCATAGTTCTGGAAAACATTTTAGGAGGTTCAAGTCATAATCCAGATCTTTCAGTTTTAATTATCAAGAAAAACAGAAGTAGAATCTCAGCAGAAAAGTCTTGGTCTCCCGTGTCAACTTGAGGTGTTAAATTTTTTTCAGTTATGAGAAAAGTTAGCTGAGGTGAAACAGTGATGCATGGAACAGAAAGCTCATTTTTGTAAAGAACCAGTCTGCCCAGGTAGCGAAATTTATTGACCTAATATTGAGCCAATATACAGTCTCAATGTTGACTGGATATTCAAAATGAACATTGGGGAAACACCTTATTTTGGAAAATTCGGTTGATATAGGAAAAATATATTGGCCCAATAACAACATTGTCATCAACCCAATATCAACTAATTATTGTGTCAATATTGACTTGATAATGAGGTGTTCCCTACAATGACATTGGCTTTATACTCAATGCCTGATATCAGGTTTATATAGGTAAAACATATTGTCCCGATAGTGATTTTTTCACTAACCTAATATCAGCTAATTATGGTGTCACTATGGACTTGACATCGAGGTTGTAAGACCAGGTGTTGCTGCTTCAGCCATTGAGTTTCGTTTTGCGGCGGCCTTACTAATTGCTCCCCTCCATTAGGTATCGGTGATACGCAGAGGAGAAATTGAAGCTTTAAATTGATAAAATTTACATTGAGATATATCACAATTACTGAGCATAAATAGACTAGAATTGAGATCAGAGGGGTAACTAAGGTAACGCACTACAAGGTGTTCCTTAGAAAAAAACAAGGTGGTCGGGCAACCTGTATATGCAGTTTGATCCCGTCAAGTATGCGTAATTGTTCAATATATAGACATTTATTGCTTTAGTAACATATGACAAACGATTTTAGCATGTTTTTTTTGAAAAAATTAGACCTTCGAAACTCATTGGACGACTGAAAAAACAAGAACTGTGAACCTGTGATTACAATAATTCTGAAAATACATATTATTGTAACGTATTCACATTTCTTGATATCTGTCAAATACATCTGCACTCATTAATGACTGAAATAACCATTCATTAAATTAATTGGTACATTTTATACAAATTACTCCGTATTATTGGCGTACGAAATCAACCCAATGTTTGGGCAATAATAATTTATATTTCAACAATTTTTTTTAAATTGCGAGATTTTTAATTACTATGAGATAGTTTTCACTTATATGAATATCATACATATATGTATATCTACACTCTCAGTTTAATATTAGAAATAAAACTATTTACTACTTTGTCCCAATAACAAGTTGATATCATAAATATGTACATTTTTTTCGATATTGTCTTGTTATTAGCCTATTATTGTAATCCAAGATTCCAATATCGGGTCAATAAATAATTATTAACCCAATACCGGCCTAAAAATTTTTTGCTACCTGGGTGGTAGCAGAGGGAAGATTTGGATTCACAAGTGGTTGTCGGTTTTCCTGTTAATACCCTCCATATACATGGTTCAACTCAGGCAACCGTCCACGTGATTAAAGAGCTTTTACCGTACCAATGACATAGCGAACCTGAAACTTTTCTCTGAACCTTTAGTCCACTGTAGAATATGTGTTCTCGCATTGTTTGCATTGGAGGCACCATGAGGAGCCCAATATTAATCTTGGTATCCCAGTTTGAACCCAAAGGATGCCAAATGCATTCTTTTAACGAAATATGTGGTGTTGTTCAATTTTCTGGTATGCATTTTTTCACGCTATTCGTTATTTCATTCCACAACTTCCAACATTCGGAGAATACATGCAGCACTTCCTTAAAATTTACACCTTGTTCATTATTTTGCTAATTTCACGGCTGCACATGACTTCAGATTTGGCAACAGCAAAGAAATCAGACTCAGATTTAGGTAAAAAAAATACATTATGGTGAACGTCCGAAAATATGCAGCGACTAAAGGGATGTTCTATAACATAAAAAATTAAACTTAATGGATCAAAATAAACATTTGTTTTCAAATTAGGAAACCGATTCAGCATGGTATGCGGTAATTACCCACGTGTCAAGAACCTTTTACTCCAGTGTAACTGACCGTTCAAGCAGTAAAAAATAAGGAAGACTCTTTGACTGTTAACAAAGTATTCATAATAAATTTTTCTTACGATGCAATTTCTTCTATTTATGACAGCTTTTTGTAGTATTCAATGTACCCTTCAGAAACTGGACATTCATGTCCTTCTGTCTGTAATTCTCGAGCGCAGGACTGAGCAATAAAATTTCTCTCAACAGTTTTATTTGACGTCTTCTCCGCATTCTTACGCACTTAATACTTTGATTGCATTTTATTTTTACTCCAAACTTCAGTATCTTCTAAAATGCATAAACTTCCGCATGAATGAAAAAAGATTTATTCTAAACTATTTTGCTAAGAGTATGAAATATTAAACTTGATCTATGTCAAATCGATCTCATGCAGTTCGCATAAAAAACAAATTGTCCATATTCATTCAAAACAATTTTGGTGTTCCCCAAGGATCCATTCTAGCCCGGCTACTGTTTTCTATTTTCATTAATGATATTCCTCCAATGCCTTCTAGCACACGGATCGCAATGTATGCACATGATGTTCAAATTGCAACAACAAGTTTTGTTTCGGAAATACCACAGACGCAAATTAAAGCCGAAACTATACTGACTAGCCTGAAATCATGGTACGACCGAAACGGTCTCATATTAAATGCTAATAAAACACAATGCATCATTTTTGGATCCAAAGATGCAATTAAAAACCTTCAGATCTTACTCTCGCAGTTGGAAATGATAAAATTAAGGAATCAGAAAAGTTAAAAATCTCGGTATCTGGTTCGATAGAAACATGTCTTTCAAATCTCACATTGAGAATACTTGCAACAAAATTTACGGAACTTTAATGTTTTTTCATCGTATAAAGAGTATGCTAGACGAAAAATCCCGATTTTTAGCCACTCAATCCCTGGTGTTATTGCGCATTGACTACTGCAGCCTAGTATGTGGAGACTTACCTCAATACCTTCACAGGGATTTATAAAAATGCATAAACTTCACAGCCAAGGTGGTATGCAACGGTAATTTCAAAAGAAGTGATCACGTAACCCCTCTCCTCAATAAACTCAGTTGGATTCCTTTTCAAGAAAGGCTCCTCATGCAGAGGGCCCAATACGTATTCTCCTCGTCGTCCCTTCCTCAGAGCAATGCTGTGATAGTGCGTTTCCATCCACCCACTGTAACCAACCAAAAGCCGAACAGAAACAATGTCTAAGTCAACTATCGTTCTTCTCACATAGGGCAGAAGGCTCTGTCAATATCAGGCGCCTAACTGTGGCGCCTGATCACCTTCGCCAATTTTAATGCTTGGGAGAGATACATTTTTCTTGTATGAGAATGTAACATACTTCGTTTTATTGATATTGAGGCTTATTTTATTAGCTTTAAGCCACAATGAAACCTTATGAAGTTCATTATTTATACTCTCCGCAATCATTGCGGGATTTTGGTTCGGAAGGACCGCAGAAAGCGTACTGTCATCGGCAAAAAGTATGAATATGAAGAATGATGTAGATTTAATAATATCATTGATAAAAATCAGAAATAGGAGAGGCCTAAGAACAGATCCTTGTGGAACTCCATGGCTAATTGTCTGTGGGTCTGATTTTGCGTCGTCAATGACAACGTATTGCATCCGATTTGTTAGGTATGATATGAACCAGTCATGGGCAACCCCTCGAATGCCATAACAGTGTAGTTTCGAGAGTAATATTTAATGGTCCACACAATCGAATGCTTTTCGAAAGTCAGGATATACAGAGAAGACAGGCTTTCCTTCATCTATGTTAGAATAAAGAAATTGTAAGTGATTTAATATTGCCTGTGTTGTTGATTTTTTAGAGCGAAAGCCGTTTATAATCGCAAAGAAATGATTTTTGTTCAAAATAGGAGTACACTTTTTATACACATTTTTTCCGAATACCTTGCTAATAATTGGTAGTACGGAGATAGGTCGATAATTGTTTACACAGGTTTTTTCACCATTTTCACAGATAGGGGTTTCTCTACCAACATTGAGGGAGTTCGGGAAAGTGCCTTGTAAGAGAGACTGGTTAATGAGATTGGATAACAGCGGGGCTACAATATCAGCAATAATTTTTAGTACTTTTGTCGGAAACCTTTGTAACCCATTTGATTTATTTTTTAGGTTGTTTATGCACGCAATTACATCGGAGGAGTTGGTAAGAGTAAAGCAAAAGGAGTTGTGTTCTCGAATATGATCCATGTATTCCAGGTGATCAGCCGGCTCACTTGGAATATCATCAGCTACAGTTTTTCACACGTTTACGAAGAAATCGTTAAAGAGATTAGCAATTTCTTTCTTCTCATGGTATGCTACATTATCTTGAACAACTTATTTAATTTCCTTTTTATCAGCGTTATTCGGTTTACAGTAAGAGTTAGGAGGCGCCAAGTCTTTTTAACGCCAGCTTTAAATTGAGCAAACTTGCGCGTAAAGTAGCTCTTTTTTGATGACCTTATCTGATTTGTCACATAGTTTCTGAATCGGTTATATGTTTCTCGAGATATTCGACCGAGCAACTGGGAGCCCAATCAGCCGGATGGAGGGGGGAACGCTGGAATCATGTTCAAAAGTACCTTAGAGAAGTATAAAATAGTGGACACGTCCGTGTCTTCTACAGCCAGAGCACTTTGCCACGTTTGGAATATCAACTGAATACTTTCATCAAAGAACATTTTTGAGAACAGATTATAGCTCATTTTCAAACACTATCTGTTGCAAGCTTCGTCACTTTTGATGGACGCAGCGCATGTGAGAACCTAATTCCTTTCACTGTTCTACGACTAATTTAACATTCAACGCAAGCAGCCCCAGCACAATTACCATTAATCTCGAACTATGTATATTAGCTTTATTGGCTTCTGCAACGCACGGACATGAGCAGGAACTCGGCCCACTAGGTTATCTATCCTTTCTTCCGCAGTGCTGCTCAATTATGTAGGTAATACAAATTTTGCACCATGTTATGTAGGTGCATTTGACGTTGAGCTTAATAAATAATTTTTTAATTATCTCAAGGGTACAATTTATCTACGGGATAAAAAAGTGTTCAGCAATATTTTCTTTTTTGTGAAGTGCTACTGAATTAAGCCTTACAAATTGATGAAACAACTTCAATGTATTCCGACAGTAGCCTCATCATCGTGTAGCTGTAGCTTTACCATTAGTCGAAATACAATCGTAGCAATTGAGAGCACTTTGCCTTAGAATTTTTTGAGCTTCTTAACCAGGTTTGCTGTGAATTATCAAACGTAAATATCTCAGGTTCCAATAAATTTATCCAAGTAATTCTGAATGACACGCTGAAAACCTCTGAGTGTGCGTGTGTGCGCATATGTGTGAGCATCACGTCTGGTCACTGATATATTGTGGGCAAACCACACAAATAGGTTTAATACGACCAAGTCAGATGCAGTTGGAAAGAAAACCAATTGCCGAGAAGAAAAGACGAAAACTGCCCAGTCACATCAATTCGGCGCTGGAACTGACGAAATTTACGAACCCACGCTGGGGTATTACCCCCTATATTTCACTTCTTAGCTGACCTGGAAACGCTCAGAAGTTTGTCATCCAACTTCGAGAACTCACAGGCAAGTATACCTCTATTTTAAGTTGATGCCTAGGGTAAAGTTACTGTTACTGGACGTTGTGCAATTTTTAGTGGTTGTCATTTTTATACAAATTTTAACGATAGCGTTTCTTCAGTAGTATAAAAGAATGAACAACTTTTAAACGTTATGAATCAAAAACTAAAAATTTCTCGAGAGAGCGGTTGTTATTTTCGTATTCTACAGACAAAAAACTGTAAATAGTAGCATAAATGAAATTGATTTTTGTGTCTTTCACCAGACATGAAAGAGCCAACCATTACTTACAAATGAGCTTATCTAAAATTCTACTTCACAGATTTTTCTGGATAGGTTTACTACTTTCATTGTAATAAGTTATAGGTAATTAAACATTTTCGTTCGTTTTTAAATTGTAATGGTCTGAACAAAACATACGCAATCACAATAGGTACATTATATTTCGTTCATAATACTTGCAATACACAAATCTTTGTTGCCAAGGCACTTTCCCTTTATGGTTGAAGTAGTCCATAAATTCTTTTCGGACTTGTTTGGCATTCAATGTTATATCGCCGGCAATTTGAGAACTTCGTAAAGAGGTCATATGGGAATTATATGATATTAGTCTAGGATTGATTTAGCCATTCCTCGGGAGCTAGACAATCCGGTGGTGCGTAGGATTCACACACAGTTGACATCAAATCATTATGCAACGCGACATTGGCCTTTATTACTTCATCAATATAGTCTAATTCAAAAGTGATGGCGGTGTGAAAAATTCTAAATAGTGCTACCAAAAATTAAAAACACGTTCTCTACTATTTTTCGTACTCTAGATAATCAGTAATTGAATATCTATTTCTCGGTACAGTTTAAATCAGCCTGTTCGTATGGCTTTAACATGTCAGTTCTTAGTGGGAAAGCATTGTCTGTAAGGAATACATACGGCAGTTTACGTCTACCGTTAGCCACTTCTTTTTCTTTCGGAATGTTAAGTGAATTACCCTCTAGTTTTCTGAAAAAATTCAATTCNTATTCTCAATGTGAGATTTGAAAGACATGTTTCTATCGAACCAGATCCCGAGATTTTTAACTTTTTCTGATGCCTTAATTTTATCATTTCCAACTTCGAGTGTTAGATCTGATGTTTTTTTAATAGCATCTTTGGATCCAAATATAATGCATTGTGCTTTACTAGCATTTAATTTGAGACCGTTTCGGTCGTTCCATGATTTCAGGCTAGTCAGTATAGTTTCGGCTTTAATTTGCGTCTGTGGTATTTCCGATACAGAACTTGTCATTGCAATTTGAACATCATCTGCATACATTGCGATCCGTGTGTTTGAAGGCATTGGAGTAACATCATTAATGAAAATAGAAAACAGTAGCGGACCAAGAATGGATCCTTGGGGAACACCAAAATTATTTTGAATGAATGGGGACAATTTGTTTTCTATGCGGACTGCATGAAATCGATTTGACAAGTAACTTTCAAACCATTGAGTGTCTACTCCCAAGTTCAGTATTTTACGTAGAAGTCTATCTTGTTCGATGCTATCGAACGCTTTGGAGAGATCGAGTAGCAGCAAGAGTGTTCCATTCTTTTGATCGATGTCACTGAATAGTTTTTCAGAGATATTGAGCAGAGCATCTTGAGTGCTTGGGTTTCTTTTATAAGCGTATTGATTTCGGTGGAGTAGATTTGACTCGTTCAGGTGAAATGACAATTGATTTGTCACCACTCTCCAATATTTTGGACATGACAGGTAAAAGACTGATGGGCCTGTAGTTTGATGCTGTATTTAGGTCACCACTTTTATGCAACGGTTAAATAATGGAGTGTTTCCATTGATTTGGAAACGTGTTGGTTGCTATTGATGTATTAATTATCAGACGAATCCCTGGTGCTGTGACTGGGAAACTGTCCTTGATGTATTGGAGACTGATACCGTCATGTCCAACTGCCTTTGTGTTTTAATAATAATGAGTCTAAGATATTTCTTAACTCTGGTAAAGCGACAGGACGTGGTTTCCACATGACATCAGCCTTCGACGGTGCAGTAGGGCGTGAATTTTCAACTGACGTTTCACCGGGACTGGTACACACCTCACTGAAAACTTGAGCCCCTTCTTTTGAGAAGAATGTGTTGAAATCCGTGGCTGTTGCCAAGGGATTTTCAAAGTTACTTATACGGTCTAAATTTATATACGACGCTACCTCACTAATGATTTCCCAAGTTCGTTTCTGGTTATTTTTAGCCGTTATGAGTTCCTGGTGGAAGTGAGTGTGTTTCGCTTCAGTGATTTTCTTTCAAAGAATTTTTTCATGTTCTTTATATCTCTTGTATAGGGTACTGTTTGATCTATTGTTTTTGTACTCTCGCAAGATGGCTTTCTTTATTCTGCTCATCTCTTTAATTTCGTCAGTAATCCAAGCAGTCCGTTTTGGCTTGGTGTTTTTAATGACGTGGTGCGCATTCGTCGAGAGCTGCTGTGAAGTTCTATTTGAAAATGAACACTAGAGTTTCAACATCGTCAGATTGCAGCATATTCTGGAATTCGGTGGACCTATACAGTAGTTTTTCTTGAAATAGTTCCACTGAATAGTGCCTTTTCGAGCGATAAGTCATTAAGCGGTATTTTTGTCTTTTCTTTGCAATATTTATTTCACATTCTATAGAGTGGTGGTCGGAAATAGAAAGTGATATTACTGTACTAAGTACTGCGGTGGGATTATTTGTGATTGCCAGATCAAGGAGAGTTTTAGAGGCTTTAGTGATGCGAGTCGGTTCTTTAACCATTTGTGATAGGCTTAGTTTGTACAGCAGTTTGCTTAACTGATAGTTTTTGTCCGTCAAGTCAACATTAAAATCTCCGAAAGCAAAGAATGACATTTTTGCCTGAAGGATTTCTTTGAAGGTTTCCTCAGCGAAATCTAGTGTTAGACTTAGGGGAGACGATGGATGCCGGTAAAGGCTGCCAATGATTATGCATTTGTGCTTATTTATTTGCAATTCTAACCAAACCATTTCAATGCAATCGCAAACTTTATTCATTAGAAGTGAAGATGTTGAGTACATTTCTTTCACAAAAATACAAGATCCACTACCTCGGCTGGTTTTAGCGCCATCGAAGCGATATAACACGTAATCAGGAATGTTAAAAAATGAACTTTGGGTTCGTGAATCAAACCATGTTTCTGAAACACACAAAATGTCAATTTCTTCAGTGACCAACATTACTCTGATGTCATCCAATTTACCATTGAGGCTTTGAGCATTTATATGCTTTATTTTGATTTTACTTATATAAGCACTCTTTTTAAAGGTAGCAAAGTTACTATCTCGATGGGATCGTTTCGAGGATTCATCGATCTTGTCTACGTTACCCAGAGTGTTTGGTCCAGCATCTGCTATGTAAGTAAGTCTACCATTTGGCTGGGCAGCGGCAGTCTGTCAAGATGAGGTAACTCCAGTCTGATTTTTGCCTTGTGTGACAACGACTTCTGGCAATGAGATCAACTCTGGGCCAGTGCACATGACGCATCCTACTCGCACAAGGAGCTGCAACACACGCACACTGAGAGGAGCAACTTTGACTTGGGCGCCCGGGCATTCCAAACCGAGCGGTGATTAAAGTAGGTTGTGCCCTGCCTCGCTGGCCTTCGGGCAAGCGAGGGCTTTATTATTGAAGTCAGGTGATTAAGTGACATCTAAATCCATTTTAATCGCCAATCTGGAATCCACATGCAGCTTAGTATTCTATATGTCATCCATATAATCATCCTAACTGGCTACTTCTCGCGTAGGTTTGCTGACGCTCGCCCTTTGTATGTATGATAAGTGGGTCAGATTCACGTAATGTATTAGATAATCTACGTTGCGCTAAATGATTCTGTAACGAGGCTTAATCTCGAATGGGTCTCCTATAGATGCCAATATTTAACTTAAAATATTTTGCACTCGGTCGGCCTCTTGAGGTTATTGTAACGTCATCAAACGAACTCTTTTAAAGCTAACGTAAATACCAAGACCCTATAATATCATCATCATTACTGAATTTCTTTAAAGACTCAATACCGTGAGCAATCTTCCTGTCCATCCATTACGTGTGTCTGCTATTCTGGATCAAAAGGCATCATCATATTTTACCTGTAAATTGGTTGGTAAACGCCTAATTACTTACCCCTTTGAATGCTCTGAAAATAACTAATTGATAATTGGAAAATTAAGAGATCACGATTGAAAAGGAGTGTCATTAGAAATGAACGACGATTTATGACCCTAAAATAAAACGAAGGACGACAACGATGTAGAATTTCAGCACATTTCATTCATATAAAACTCACAGCTATAACATGAGAACACTTTTTTTTATTGGAAATGCATAGAGATTCTAAAGTACAGAAATCTAAATCAATCGAAGCTGAACGTAATATACAAAAAATTGTCCTCTGCTGTATAGTCACAACACTGCTCGCTGTGAAGGCGGATGTATGAATGAGCCAGTTGGGTCAGAAGCCTTCTGCCACGATAACTAACTCCACGGTGATGACAATTCTTCTATAAAAAGGCAAAGTCGTCTTGCCGACAGAGGCAGATGTACATAATACACAACCAAACTTATACGCAATGGAAACCCGCATCCGTCCTTGTAGTGAAAAAAGAGCCAACTTTAAGTGAATTAACAGGCACGTTACATTTACTATCTTGTGAATCATACAGTGGGTAAATGACGTTTAAATTAATTTCCAGATCTCGTGACATTTTACCTTTGTAATCTCCGAAATATGGGAAAACATAATAGGGACGTTGTTGTGGTTCTATAACCGCATTAAGAAGAATACTCATTTTTTAGTAGAAAATTTTTCAGGAAAGAAAACTCAACATGTAAATCTACGTAATTGGAACAAATATTGAACGGACGATTTAATAATGTCTTCATGTTATTAATTTTGAATATATAGTTACAGAAGCTAAAAAATCTCAAACCCAAACCAGTAAACGTAGTTTTTCGAAAGACAGATGCATTGAACGCATCGCCATATTTAGAAATTTTTTAATCCTAAAAGATAAACAATAACCGGTCGCAAATCTAACAGAAATTTTATAGACGAGTGCTTTGAATTAGAATAGTCTCTGAACAAATTTGCTTAACTAGGATCTCTAAACAATAGAAACGTATCGTCGATATTCAGGAACAAGCAATGTGTTACAACTTAATAAACTCACTATTCTGCTTGTAAAAAAATGAGACTCAGCATCTGCTAAGTTTTCTTCATATCAAAACTCGCTTTTTTGTTGTTTACACTTCTGTAAGATTGAATGACAGTCACTATCGTCATTTCTTCGCATCTGCAGTCTCTTGGTAGCTAGAATTATTCATCAACTAAAGAGTACTGGAAGAAACACTTCAACAGCTTAAATACCTTTTGCAGGATGTATATGATTAGTTGCATAAATTCTTTCATTATCTAAACGTCACCCATTGAATGAATCATTGATCATCGTTTTCAATTCCGGATTTGGTTGCTTTGTCGAGATGGCCGAGATGTCACGGATACAAAGTTTTACATTCAACCGAACTAGAGCTCCCAAAGAGCTGTCATTTCATAAAAACAAGCATTTCTTGAAAGAGCACCCGCGACGAAGACAGATCAATTTGTGTGCTCATCATTTCTAGCCTTTTTAAAGAACAAGTTGAAAAATTAGAAGAACCAAATACAATTTCGACAATTAGTACTTATGGTATGCCATACACTAAATATTTGAATAAAAGAGATACTTGAATATTTCTTTAATTAGATAAAACTGTAAATTCGTGAATGCAAAGCCTTGATAGGCCTCCATATTTCCGACAAACAAGGACAGCATATGAAACCCAAAACCGCTCAATTATACCCTCATCTGAAGCCTTCACAATTGCCTTCACCGTCCCCATCATTTTCACCTCCATATTTACTCCGGCGCATTTGTCATTTAACTTTATCTATTGCTCTTTTACATCTCCCAGCCGCATTTCTTGCTCCACTTCCAGTATTTAGGGCTGAAAGCCTTAACAGCTTCTAACATTCGAGCTCTTATTTTGCGTCTGTGACACTAGTCCAGTCCTTGCAACCCTTGCCACGTCTATTTGTCTACTTTCCTTGGCTTCTGTTTCCCATTTATTTCAATTTCTTTTCTCCTCTTCCAAAACGTTCTGATTCCAAATCACCCAATTTTTTCTAGAACCACTGACTACCACTATTCAGAGAACATTTACGACGCATTTTGCTTCAGTGAGCAATTCATTTCAGAACCCTGTCTAATTCCCTTTAAGTTATAACAATAAATTTTACCAAATACTGCGCTAGACTTCACGTACACTTGTGCTCTCTATATAGTGCTGGGATGCACTCAAAAGAGACCTGACGCACTCGAAGAGTGTAGCTGCTATAATATAGGTTAATTATATTAATAATCGCCACGTTTCGCAAATTCACTTGTTTACGATTAACAAATGTAGTTTTGCCGTTTTTAGCCAAGGATGAAAGGAAGACATCGATGCCTCTTATATTTTCAGATTTGTTCATAGGTACAGTGACGTCACACTAGTGTTCAATGATTTTCCCCATTTGAGATGCGTGAAAAGGGCAAAATTAAGTAAAGTCTAGCGTTGATTTCACTAGACAATAAATTTCAACTTTGTCTCTGTTACTTGAGGAAATTGTTGAGCAAATATTTAATTTTTGAAACGCTCATTTCAAATACATGCTCAGATTTGTTCTAGCGCAAAAACTTTCCAGAGTTATTGACACATTCGGATTATATGTATTTCGAATGTAATAATGACAGACGTTTCTGAACAAAGCCTTGGAATCGGGGCACCTTATTTGGAGTCATGTTCGTCCTTTCGCGGACCCAGAACAAGATAATTATTGCGTATTAAGGTATCATTCACCTAACTATTTGTCTTCAAAAATGTTCAAGACTCTTGCTCTTGTGCTTGTGAAAAGATATGACGTCCTCTCGTCTTAGGAACCAGCAGTACCTATCTATCATGCTTTCGTTGAAGCATCCGTGATACCTTCTGTCATGCACACCTTCTTCATGGAGGAACTTTTCCCCACGTTTATCACTGATATCACACATATATCCTGGATGGGAGGAAATCTTGATGAGAATGCAAGAAATGAATCGCAAGAGACATCCGACATCCATACCTTGATAGGACATAGGCAGTTCTTCACAGTTGACAGCCCCATGATTACCAGAGAACTTCTGCACTACATGGACAAATGAGTCCCACGGTACCAACTCCAACGGAGTCAGTTTATAGCTGAACTTCCTGTCACGAGTCAATTCTCTGACATTTGGTCTTACAAAAATGGCTGCTTCGAGTTCTGCATCAGGTTTTTTTGTCGTCCCTAATTTCTCTTTGAGAGACTTGAAACCAACAGAATCATGGGTCAATGCTCTNATACCTCAGCTGCAGTCCAACATGTAAAGATTTCAATTTGAAATCATCGCAGGTATTTTAGATATGAATGAGTAATGAATTTCTTCTTGAATAAATTTTATTGTATCACATATCTCCGTCATCCTAACATTTTGAGCGATAGGAATCGGAGGTTTTTGACGTTATTTTGTAGCAACATAGCCTTGAGGCTAATGGTGCTTGCATCGATAAATATTATCCAGTGTTAGGCCCCGCGCCAGTTCGAATATTCTCGCCTCTTTAGAAATAATGTTCGTCAAAATTTAATTCATGTATCACAGATACTCGCCAAACCCCCTTCAATCCGGCTTGTCCGAAATTCGACAGAGCGACGAAAATCTGCTCTCAGAATTTCGGAGCCTCCTTATCAGCTACAACCCTGAGAGCGACTAAATTCAACTGGTCCGCTCCCTGGAATTTCGAACAGCCTAACGGAGAGCGACTGAAAAAGCTTCCTGAAAAATTTCAGAACCACCTGATCTGCTATCGAAATCTGCTGCAACTAATACTATTTTCTTGCCAATAAACTCTGGAAATAAACCGAGTATTATCTTCCCCGAGAAGAATACTGGCTCCCAAGAAGGACCAGCTTAAGAATTATCAATAGGGCCGAACAGGATTCGCGCACCTAAAATCATCTATCAACTATCTCCCAAGAAGGACTAGTCGAAATAATTCTCAAATCGGGCCGAACGGGACTCGCCCCCCTAAATAATCTATTACTGGCTCCCAAGAAGGACCAGCCACAATAATTATCTAACTATTGGCGTCAAACAGAACAGCCTATCAAATCTAATAAAAACTAATAGGAATATTTAATAAGAATATTCAAGAAGAATTTCTTCTTGAATAAATTTTATTGAATCACATATCTCCGTCATCCTAACATTTTGAGCGATAGGAATCGGAGGTTTTTGACGTTATTTTGTAGCAACATAGCCTTGAGGCTAATGGTGCTTGCATCGATAAATATTATCCAGTCATAAGGTAAAGGCTCATTTCTTACCTGCCCATTTCATTTACATCATAACAGGAACAAGCACAATCATCTTTACCGAAAACAGCTAAGGTCTCATGTTGCTTAAGGAAAGTTGGCATTCTTAATTGTGTCGTACTCTAGAAGATTCCCCTGCTGTAATCAAGAGCTCAAAAGTTCGGAATTCTCTTTCGACAATGACAAATCCGTCACTAGGTCTTTCGTTTATTCTTTTTTTTATCAATTATGTCGATCTATTTTTCTTGGACTCATCCGCTTACATTTCATCATCATTGTTATCTTCCTTTTCAGGCGATGAATCATTCTCTGCAA
>JACJUY010008074.1:1196-17603 GCA_014220935.1 Platorchestia sp. MABIK
CCGCCCCACACCTACGATCCGCCCCACACCTACGATCCGCCCCACACCTACGATCCGCCCCACACCTACGATCCGCCCCACACTCCCACGCCCCGCCCCACACCCTCACGCCCCGCCCCACCTGCACGGAGAACTCCCCCTTGGAGGCGTAGGTCTGCAGCAGCGCACGCCCCAGCCCCCGCCCCGTCAGGAACTCCCAGAGCGTCTGCTCGTCCTTGAAGAAGCTCCTGACGGTGGACTTGCTCCCGAAGGAGGCGAGGGCGTCGTCCACCGCCGAAGGGGAAGGCGCGGGGTCCTCAGGGGCGCCCTGGTCCCCCGAGGAGGTGGAGTCCGCAACGTCAGCAGGGGCACTAGCGGATGTGCGGGCCAAAAAGTTGCGGATTTTGGTGCGATGGCCAATAATGGGGCAGATCTCACGCAGGTCCTCCGGGCTCATGGTGGATATTACCTGGTGGGGGGTGGGTGGTGGTGAGGGGGTTGTGTGGTGAGTGGTGTGGTGTGGGGTGAAGGGGTTGTGTGATAAGTAATGTGGTGAGTGGTATGGTATGTGGTGAAGGGGTTGTGTGGTGACTGGTGTGGTCACCGGTAGTAGGAACAAATGTTTACTAGCGCTGCAGTAACTCAAGACTATAACGCGCCGAAGGTCTCATGGTGCAAAAAAGACATACTGGCAGCAACACGGGTTTGCTAGAGCTCTGGTGACACACCATACTGCGCCGAGTGTCTCACATTGCAAGTCTCACTTCATCAATCACAACACAACAGCGCACAGTCCCCATAGGAGCAGCTTTCACTGCAATTTTGCTAGGATTTTATTCATCCACAGCTGCTAGAGTAGGCCACTTGTGTGGTCACCAGTAGCCCACACAGCCGCTCTTCACACAGGCCACAACACACACACAGCACTGCACAGATCAACAAACGAACACAAACAAGAGACAGGCAGCGGCACCCCACACGAAACTTGTACCAAACGTCTGCAGCAAATTTATATTTTTAAGAACAACTAACACGGCGCCACAGGGGCACCAGGGCGCCACAGGGGCACCAGGGCACCACAGGGGCACCAGGGCACCACAGGGGCACCAGGGCGCCACAGGGGCACCAGGGCACCACAGGGGCACCAGGGCGCCACAGGGGCACCAGGGCGCCACAGGGGCACCAGGGCGCCACGGGGGCACCAGGGCGCCACAGAGGGCGCAGCGCCCACCTCCCGGTCGATGCTCTGCCGCTCAAACTCCGGCAGGAGATACTCGAGGTGGAGCTCCGTCAGCATGCGCTCTATGAAGCTGTCCCTGCCCCCGCTGGTGGGCACTGCGGGGGCGCTGGGGGGCGTCGGGCGCCGGGGGGTCGTGCTGGCGCCCTGCTGGGGGGGGAGGGGGGCTCAGTCAGTGCAGTGGCGGTAATGAGAACTAGCAAAACATGTACACAATGCCAACATGACCTAACCCGACATGACCTAACCTAACCCGACACACCACAGCCTAACCTATTCTAGCCTCACCTATCTTAACCTATTTGAACCTTAACGTTCTAATATATAAGCCTAACCTATCCTAATTGACTACCGTTACATATCCAATGTACCTTAATCTATAAATTACCTCATTATTAAGAGTTAAAGTTTAACATGAAGCTGTGGCAAAAATACAGCAACGGTCTTCGGTCCCCTTATTTGCCTTATTAATGAACGTGTAACGGATTCTCCCTGGTGCTCCATATTGCCCTGCCCTACAGCATTCCCGTGTCCCACCGGTGACCCCCACCTCCCCCACAAGAGCCTCGTGCCCCACCGGTGACCCCCACCTGCCCCCGCAGAAACAGAGCATAAGGCCAGTCGTCGGTCTCGTCGAGGTTGTAGCGGCAGCGCGTCTCGCGAGTGGAGGAGACGCGGGGGGGCGGGGGGGGCTTCTTGAGGGGGCGCTTTGGGGGGGCGGCCTTGTTGCGGGGCTTCGGGGTGTCCAGGTCCTCCCCCGCGTACCTCCTGCGGGGAGGGGGGGGTTAGGGGGCACTTAACATAGGGGGATGGGGGGAGTTATTGGGGGATATGATGGGGGGGTGAGGGGGGTCAATTAATGGTAAGGGAGACGTAAGGGTTAAGGGAGACGTAATAAGGGGGGAGGGGTTAGGAGGCATGTAACACAAGGGGGAGGGGATAGTAACATGGGGGGATTAGGTTAGATGGAATTTCAGTCATAACTGCTACAAACGCGTTCCAAAGAGAGGAAATCGCTATTTGGCATGGAGATAAGGAAACATGGAATCTATGCACACAAAGTGCATAAAAACAGCAAGTTTAGAAAGAAGATTCCACACTACCTCCCTAACTGCTATATTAGATTAGAAGTTTAAGGCTCCCAAACAGCTAAAACATTCCAAAGAGAGGAAGGAGGAGGGTGCTGCTTAGAATGTTGATAAGGGAATGTGTAATCAACACACAGGGTGCATAAAAACAGTAAGCTACGAAAGAAGTTCATGAAACAAGACAAAAGTTGATGAAAGTAGGAGCTGAAAAACAGGACAGCAGTGAAACGAAAAATGATGGTCGGTCCATAACAAAACAAAAAACCAGTTCTATTTCATCAAAAAGAAGGCCTACCTAACCTTCAACCCCAAAAAAGAACCTAAACTAACCTTTAGCCCTAAAAAAGAACCTAACCTGACCTTAGCCCTAAAAAAAAAGAACCTAACCTAACCTAACCTTGAGCCCGCAAAACACAACCCACCTCAGGAGGCGCTTCACGTTGCGGTACCGCTGCACGAGCTTGCCACCACACATCTTCCTCATGGGAGTGGGAGCGAGGTAGTAATGCTGCTTTGCTTCCGTCGGGAACTCCTTCACAATCTCGTCAGCAAGGCCAGAAAAAAGCTCAGAGCGCATCGCAAAATGCCTTTCGTAGACGCCGTCCACGATTATTCTGGTGAGTTTGCAGCGCTCGCCGTTCTCGAAGGCGCCCTTCCTGCAGTAGGACTCCATGAGGACGCGCCCTACGTTGCTGGCTCGCAGGTACTCCCCCAGCGTGAGCTCGAAGTTGAAGAAGCTTCTGTCTGTCGACCTGTGGTGCGACAGGATGCTTTGTTCCCGTCAATCAAGCCTGATACAAATCATCTTGTACGTTGGTTTTTGGAATGCCTCATAACTAACACCAGTACGCAATGACGATTACCTCCGGTACCCATTTCCGACACCTGGGTAAAGTTGGGAATTGTGGCTGAGTTCTCCCTTCTCCCAACGGGGAGAAAAACAGGGCGGCACTGCCGGGATTCGATCCGCCGACACCTTCCCGTGAAGGACGCGCTATTACCACTCGGCCACAGTGACTACCATGCGTAATGGTAGTAGTAATAACATATGAGGGCGGTGCCTGATTATTAGTAACAACAAATGAATATGAGTAGTAACAACAAATGAGGGAGGTCATTAATGAACAAAGGGAACAGATGCGTGAATTGTCATGACTATGGTGCGCGATCACATACTTTATGTCATATTACGCACCTCTTACACCCACCTGTAACCCACCAGCACCACCTGCACCCCTAGCACCCACCTGTATCCGATCTGTTTGGGCTGTGCGGGGGCGGAGGGGGCGGGGGAGGCAGCGTCGGCCCGCGCGAGGTAGTCGCAAATTTTGGTCCGGTGCTCGTACGTCGGGCACAGCACCTGCAAAACCCACACGTCCCTCTTACAGTGTGCATGTACACCGTGACGCACACACCTAACACAGTGGTCATCAGTGTCCACATTCACGGTAGAAGAAACAAGGTAGTGTCAAACCAGCCTTTTTTTTAACGTCGGGCGTGCGTGCTGCAATGCTGACGTCATGACAACGGACCAATAGCAGCGCACATATTGCATCTGTAGAAAGTAAAGCTTCCCTGTGTATCGAGCACGGTAGAGGAAACAAGGTACGGTCATTTCTATAGGACAAAATACACCTCTTGCTCGGCTAGTCAATAGAAAGGCTTTATTTCTAACAAACTTTATGACGTCACCATTGCGACATGTCGTTAGGCCAATAGTGGAGCCAGATTTGGGGGTATCAGTGCTACCAGATGCAATATGAGCGCTGCTATTGGTTCGTTGCCGTGACGTCAGCAAAACCACACCGTCAACAAAAAAAGACTGGTTTGAACCCACCTTGTTTCCTCTACCGTGGTATAGAGGCAGCCCCCCCCTC
Organism: Platorchestia sp. MABIK; assembly: GCA_014220935.1. Classification (NCBI taxonomy): domain Eukaryota; kingdom Metazoa; phylum Arthropoda; class Malacostraca; order Amphipoda; family Talitridae; genus Platorchestia; species Platorchestia sp. MABIK. Next base: position 5,378 of record JACJUY010008074.1, read on the forward strand.
CTCCCCACACACGAGCCCCTCACCTTGAGGTCTTCCTCAGACATGAGGGACATAACCTCGCGGTCAATGTTCTGGCAGGAGAAGGTGTCCTGCAGGTACTCCAGCCCCAGCTCCTGCAGCATGCGCTGGATGAACGGGTCCCCGCTGTACGGCCTCTGCAGCACAGCGCATGTTGTCTTATGGGGGGTTATGTTATGCACCTTAGGGTAAAGTTATAAGTCTTAGGGTAAAGTTATAAGTCGTAGGGTAAAGTTATAAGTCTTAGGGTAAAGTTATAAGTCTTAGGGTAAAGTTATAAGTCTTAGGGTAAAGTTATAAGTCTTAGAGTAAAGTTATAAGTCTTAGGGTAAAGTTATAAGTCTTAGAGTAAAGTTATAAATCTTAGGGTAAAGTTATAAGTCTTAGGGTAAAGTTATAAGTCTTAGGGTAAAGTTATAAGTCTTAGGGTAAAGTTATAAGTCTTAGAGTAAAGTTATAAGTCTTAGGGTAAAGTTATAAGTCTTAGGGTAAAGTTATAAGTCTTAGGGTAAAGTTAAAAGTCTTAGGGTAAAGTTATAAGTCTTAGGGTAAAGTTATAAGTCTTAGGGTAAAGTTATAAGTCGCAGGGTAAAGTTAAAAGTCTTAGGGTGAAGTTATAAGTCGTAGGGTAAAGTTATAAGTCTTAGGGTAAAGTTATAAGTCTTAGGGTAAAGTTATAAGTCTTAGGGTAAAGTTATAAGTCTTAGGGTAAAGTTATAAGTCGCAGGGTAAAGTTAAAAGTCTTAGGGTAAAGTTATAAGTCGTAGGGTAAGGTTACGCATATTAGCGTAGAGTAAATCCCTTCCCCTCACGCACAGGAGCACATCTAGACAGCAATGAATCCCTCACTTTACTACAGCGATCCTAAAGTTAATACTTAGCTTTATTTAATTATCTATATACGTAGGCTTTACATCATACAAGTATAAATATTTACATTTAAACATATATTTATAGATACCATTCAAATGAGATAAAGGACCTGGCACCCGCTCACTTTTGTTTACAAGTCAAAAAATGAGGCAAATTTGAACATTTAACACCCTGACCGCGGCAGGCGCACCTGAAGTTCAACATTCAACTCCAACACAAAGTCAACTGTAGTGCGCAATGTTGACAATAGCAAACATGAACTGGATCGTGCCTTCATTTAGCTTTGATTAAGTATTTATGGAAATTGTGTTTGTGACCACTGGTCGGTCTGCAGCGTTGTGAAAATCCCTCCGTGTACCACCGGTGGCCCACGCCGCGGTCGAAGTGACAATCAACACTATGTTATAAAACGCCAGGTGTCTCCATGAATTTATAAAAATAAACATTTTTGTCTATCATTTCTCCTTTATTATTACAATGGGAAGCTGCTCACTTGCCTGGTTGGTAGCATAGATACCATCCGTTCACTATTGTTTACAAGCCAAAAAAACTAATGCGGCAGTGAAAATTGAAATCTATTGTTAAGAATTCCCGTTAATAAATATTGATTTATTCCCCGATAACTGGACTAACCGTGTCGTGGGTGGAAGACGTAGAGGGGGAGTCACCCGAAGCCTGTTGCGGTTGGCCGTCTTCACTACTGCTGCTGCTGGCCGCAGTCCTGCTGGACGTAGCTTCCTTTTGTTGCTCCGAGTCAGAAGAGGAAGAATTACCACAGGTCTTGCCCTTCTTGCCCCCCCTGGTCTTCTTGGCGCCCTCCCCTTTGCCCCTTGGCTTACCACGGTACTTCAGGAAAAAGCGCCTCTGGTTCTTAAACCGGTCAACCAGTTTACCAGCCCCCGCACGGCGGTCAGGAGAAGGGGCAATGTAGTAACTCTGTTTCACCTCCGTGGGGAACAACCTCACTACCTCATCCGCCACCTCCTCAAGCATGGGGATCTTGAACACCAAAGGGGAGTCGAGCAACCCGTCGACAATAAGATGCGTAAGCTTCGCGCGCTCGCGGTGGTCGAAACTCTTCTTGTTCTCGTACGACTGGAGCAAAAGCCGCCCTATCTCAGACGAGGACAGCAGCTCCAGCAGGCTCTTGTTGTCCTTGAAGAACCTGAACGCAGCACTACGCTTGGGGCGCTTGGAGGGCGGCTGCATGTCGCTGCTGAACACCTCGTGGGACAAATGCGGCAAGCTCATGGCCATGAATGCAGCGTGGGAGTTGGACAAGCTCCCCCTCTCGGGGGACACACACCCCATGGGGGAGCAAGGCCTGTCGAACTTTGCGAGGTAGTTGCGTATCTTTATGCGGTGGCCCACGCTGGGGCAGACTTCTTTGAGCTCCTCTGCAGACATGAAGCTAACGGTCTCCCTGTCTATGTTGTTGTTGGCGAACACATCTATGAGGTGGTCCAGCTGCAGTGACGTGAGCATCTTCTCGATGAACGGGTCCTTTGTGACCACCTGCACGGCCAGCATCGACCCCACCTGCAATGTGGTGAAAGTCACTACCAGGACACCACAGATGTGTTTTTCTTACATGTCTCAATAACTCCTATGTGTGGCTGTGTATGTGTCCTGCTGTGTATACAACTCTTGCTGTGTGTGGCTGTGTATATGTATGGTTTTAAAAGTCTACAAACGTATGGTTTGATAAGTCCCATATGCAACACTTGTAGACCAGGTATTGTCTCTCAACTTCACCCACCTAGAAATCAAGGCATAACATCTCCAAAATAAGCATTCCTAATATGCCACTCACACAACTGATGCAAAAACTACTCTATTGTCATGCAAAATTTTATCATAAACATGGGGAACATTATTTGTGTAATATCACCAAGATTGTAGGAGTAAAGTAGAACACATGGCAACACCTCAGAGTTGCTAAGGGGACAATACACACAGCAACATATTGCTAAGGGGACAACACACAGAGCAACATGTTGCTAAAGGGACAACACACACAGCAACATGTTGCTAAGGGGACAACACACACAACAACATGTTGCAAGGGCACAACACACACAACAACATGTTGCAAGGGCACAACACACACAACAAGTCGTCAAGAAGACACCTGAGAACGCCCCACCTTGGTGGTCTCGTCAGGCTGCTCCTCGTTGAGGTACGCCCTCAGCAGGTCATCGACGGGAACTTCTCTCTTCATGCTGGCAGCCGCAGCAGGAGGGGGAGGGGGAGCATTGCCGGCAGTGTTGGTGGCAGGCTGGGGCGTTCTGACAAGCTCCTCGTGCGTGCCACTCTGCAGCACGTCTCTTTCTCCTGCAGAGCTTGCCTCGCCTGCAGACTGTTGCTGGGAGACGGGTGCTATGTCACTCGCTGTATCAGGCCTCTGCTGCTGCTGCTGTTGTTGCTGTTGTTGTTGCTGGTCAATTAAGGTATTGGGGCGCAGGTCCATGCCTGCAGACTGTCGCTGCTCAGTACTGGCTTGAGTTGATGCCACCTGCTGGTCACCCACTCCCAGCGGGTGGTGGTCGCTCCTCCCCCGCTGGTCCCCGCACGCCTGCTGAACCTCCGTCCTGGAGCGGTGGTCAAACCCACCATTGGGGTGCAGGTCCCCCCTCCCTGCAGTGGGCACTCTCTGCTCACCCCCCACCACGTGTTGCAACCCACCACCACCCGCGTGGGCCACGCCACCCACCCCTGAAGTGGGGGGGATGCCTCCACCTGACCCTGGAAACATCCCTCCCCCAGTGGCCCCAGGGAACATGCCTCCCCCAGCTGTGGGGAAGACCCCTCCTCCCCCAGGAGGGAACACCCCCCCACCCCCATACCCAAACAGGGCTTGGAACATTGGAGCAATTTCACGCGAGCCAACTAGTGCAAGCCTTTGGTATCATGGCTACGCTAAAAAGCAACACTTCCCCAATCATGTAAGTGCATAGGTACGTGCTTTATCAGGATAACATTTAAACTGTGAATTTTAAATTAGAAAAAATTTATTTCTAGCATTTACAACAACAATTTTCATTGTTTTTAAAAAACTCTGAAGAATGGAATCAACATTTGATTTAATAAAAAATAGTTAACAATTATACAAGATAAATCTGGTCAATTTGGCCCTAATTAACAATCTATTGAATGCAAAAATAACTTGAAAAACCACTAATACACTGAAAGCCAATATTAATGCAAAATAACTTAGAACACCCTACAGAACACACACTGACTCTGAGGCTCAATCAAAGCAATGCATTAGGGCTAGGCTCAAAAGCACTAGTATAATACAACTAAAATCAGCAGAGATAACAGGTCATGTTCATTTTGACTCCAGCAGGTGAAACTGAAGTTTAACGTTCAGCTCAAATTATATGTCAATTGTAGTAAGCAATGTTGAAAATAGCAAACAGGAACTGGATCGTGCCTTCATTCAGTTTTAATGAAGTATTTATGGAATTTGAGTTTGTGACTACTGGTTGGTCAGCAGCAATAAAAGAATTCCTACGTGGCCACCGGTCGCCCACGTGGCAGTCACAAAATTGATGCAGCAGTGCATAGCTATGAAAGATGGCAGGCAAATGTACCATAATCTAAGCTCAAATTAGAGGAAATCAAGTTTACAATATGAATAAATCTCAAAACATTATAATAAACCACGATAAATAACAACAACATTTCCAAATTTATGCCAAGAATCAGGTTCCAGATAACTTTAGCATATGAGAATTATTTATGCTATTAAAAGTATAAACAAACAAATTTTTCTGAAAAAATGCTAATAAATAACATTAATGATATTGTGTGTGAGGGCATTTGATGCATTGTATAGCACAATATTTGCCTTATTTTCAAACTTATTTATTAAAACATCTTGACACAAGGTTACAATTTTTATAAAGAAAAAATCAGCCTAAAGAGAAGGTATTTTCAGGACAAAGCAAAAAACTGTGACCTAAACTTTTTTCATTATTCAGTTAAGAAGGCAGATATTTTCATCTTTTAATTTCAGTTTCTGTTCTATTGTTTCTCGAATATAAATTGTAATGTATTTTTTTTCACCAATGGCTGGTGCACATTACTAAGCATATTGCTAACCCTTAGCAAATGCAAATTAGTAATGTGCATTAAAATTTTGATTTCTCAAACATAACATGTCTATCATAGCAACAATAAATACAGTCTTTCAAATTTTTATGTTTAGGTTTAAAATTTCAACTCAATAATTCTCTGAAAGTTTGGCATCGCTTGAATTAGAACTTAATATCAACACTTTCCCAAAGACGTCATTTTTAAAAACTTGTGTAAAGAAATCCTGATGCTTTTGGGCTATCATAAACATTTTCTCAGGTCATTCAAGAAATCTTGTAAGCTTTCAGAAATTCTATTGAAGTTTGGTTAGTGACAAAAGTTGAGAATGATATTTTTATTAATAAATTTGTCGGAGAGCGAATGTGAGGCTCTAAAGTGCGGTAAGTTGACAGCTCGTCTCACAGGCGTCTGGCATGTAAACAAAGACGAGTCGAGTCCAGCAGCACCTGCAACTGCAGGGCCCTATACTAACGCCAATTGTTGTGTTACATAATTTAAAATTTGCCCAATTGACTACATACATGTAAAATAATCAAATACGCATAAAGCTCAATACAGATGATACAAGAGTAGAAAATAGGAAGCTACGAAAACAATAACAATAGGAAATAATCCAATAACGCGCTAAGGTCAAAGATCCGAAAGTCCATTTCAGGTGCCGCTGTAGATCCCGAGCTTGCGCTCCAGTACGTGATAAAAGAGGTACACTGAGTAATTCAAACAACGATATGGCCACAATGCATCCAAATGGAACTTTTTCTGGGATTCAGGTAGAATTTAGGGCAAAAATCCAACTTCTGGAATTACCCAATGAATGAATAAATGACATAGGGCGAATCATGAGAGCAGATTATTGTTTTTTGATCAAGTGAATGGTTTGAGAGAACAAAAAGAATTAAATTTTTGCCCCTTTATTGACAAATAACGCATATCGTATACAGAATTTCCTCTCAGAAGAGAAGACGCTCAGCAAATGTTTACACACTTGACAGGTAGCTGCATTGTTGACAATTGGAACCGACTCCATCTAAACTGATGCCTTCCCATCTGAAATACTTTGCGCTTCAAATCCGTTTAGTTTTTATTTTCATTCTGCGTTTACAATGCAGTTAAACATTTATAGCGTTTTTTGTAATTTCGGAACAAGAATTTAGTCACGTTTTTTTCTAAGTTTAGCATTTTAAAGCTCACAACAGCAATGAAGCCAGGAGCAATGTTATCGGATGCTAAACTCGTTCTTCACAAATGAGCAACAAATTCAACTTTTTAACATTATAAATTTTGGCATATGTTTAGATGGTAAAATAAAGTATCTCACCAATCCTTTCTATTTTCTATCTTCCATTTGTAAATCCTGAGTTTTCACTCCGATGTCTAGGTGAAATTTCACGGGTCGATGTTTTTTTTTGGTAGGAAGTCTGCTCGAAATTCCTTACTGAACTCAATTGTACAATTAAATACCGGCGTTGATGGGAGAAAAATTCATTGCTTTTTATCGTTTCTACAAGACATTTAAAACTCCATTGTTGAATGAAGTTCGTACCAAGAACATTAGACTTGGACATTTGTTTATGCACCAACCAACCTGGAATATTACGCCATGTTTCTGTACATTCGTTTTGTGAACGAGTAAAATGATGGTAGGCAGGATACGCCTCCGCTTTCAAGAGCAACATCAGATTTGAAGTTGAAATAATAATCGCGTGGAGAACATGTTTTAATCAACATTTAAAGACATTTGAGGTCGCTAAAGCTAGTGCGCGTGGCGAAGGAAAAGCAGCTCAGTTATTATTTTAGTTCAAACGGCAAGCCACAGCAAAGAAAGAAAAAAAACTTTATATGAAATAAAGTTGACACATGAGATGCATGACAACATATTGTGTTTTACAAATTTAATGTAATAAGACGTCCTTAGACAAACGTACCATACGAGGAGTACTAATAGACAAACTATACGCGGTCTACTAATAATGAGTGTAGAAAAAAGGGGAATCTATGCACAATGCATGTTTCCACACTGAAAACCACGCGGATCGAAATAGCACGTCAGGAGGAGGAGAACAAGTCAAGTAAGAAGTAGCGAGAAGTTAATGAAAATTGAAAGAAGCAAAATGGGTGCGAAAGGTAAAAGTCCCGAATGTAGATCATTAGCTAAGAATCCCGGCGCTGTCGCCCGGTTTTTCTCTCCGTTGGGAAAAGGAAGAACTCTGCCACAATTGCCCACTCTACCCAGGTGTCGGAAATGGGTACCGGCTTGACCGGGGGTAACCGTCATGGCGTCCTGGTGTTAGTTATGAGGCATTTGATATACCAGTGTACAAGGTGGTGTGTATCGGGCTTGGTTGGTTGGAATGAAGCATCCTTTTTTACAGCATAGGATGGTCAAAGTGATCTGACCTGTGCCTATACCATGCTCCCTAAGGAAGTTGCAGTTCAAAATCTTTGTTTTTTTATAGTAATTAGAACCTTCAGACAAGCTGCCTAGTTTAAATGCTAATTGCCTCGATCTAATTTTGAGAGAACAGCTCCATGATGAAGCTCCGGGCACAGCCCACTTGTATGGAATAGAGCTTCTCCACGCCGGGCCTCACTACACTGGCGACCGGAAAACTTCCAATTATCACAACCGCAGCTACGTTGTGCAGTGGTACATAGCTCGAGTTTTACTCAAGGTGCCAATCTATCCTGCGTTATAAAGCGACAGGTGTCTAGTTGAATAAATTAACTTGCAGGACCCATGGAAATTGCACGCACAATGTCAACGTCATGCTATGTGGACCCGTGAAAAAATTCCGTCAGCATTACCTAACTTATGCTAACCGAACCTATCCTGACATATCCTAACCTAACCGAACCTATCCCGATAAAATCTCAAAGATATCAAAGCATGTAAAGGCGATCTTTTAATGTTACACTGAGGAATTCGGTATCCATGATACCGCAAACTCTGACGAAAGCGTAATGGACGGACTAAGTAACTAACTTACAAAGGAACAAGCACAAATATAGGATTACTTTATGTAATATTTTCTGTGCGTAATTTCTTGTGTGTTATCACATCTGAGTGAAGGCATCAAGTTGGTGTGTGCGTGTGTCTGTGACGCTCACAAGGACGCTCAATGACCGTATCTGTGATACGAGTTTCACCAGTGCACAAGTACAAGAATATTTTAATGGCGGGTACTGTTGGGATGGATATATTTGTTGGGCATCCACGTCTGCAGGATTTGTCTCAAGGAAATATCGAATCATCTCTTCATTTTTGACGGATCGTGTTCACTACATGGTATTGAAGAAAAAACCTCAAGACTCACAATAGATTCGAGGTGAAAGTCAGCATCGCAGGTAAATAGGATACACAAAATTTATTCAAATGTTTAATTAAAAAAAACGAGCGTGGGAGCACCACACAGACACGTGATCAGGCCACCCCCAGTTGACGAGTCACGTGACCTCCCGGCAGCACGACCGACCAGTAGTCACAAACTCAATTTTCCCAAAGACTCAATCAAAACAAAATTAAATGAAGGCACGATCCGGATAATGTTTGCTATTTTCAACATTACTTACTGCAATTGACTTTAAATTTGAGTTGAACGTTAATCTTCAGTTTTACTAGCCGCAGTCAAAGTGATAACTATGACATAAGAGCAACTCCAACAAATTTCCCCCTATGCCATCAAATAACTTCATCAGTGATATTATGGGTATAATTATGGAATAATAATGCCAATACTACGAATATTGACAATATAATGGATGTAATATTGCCCCAATATAATTCCCTCAACTTGGCGTAGGGAGCATTTAACGGCGGCGGCGTACCGTGGCTACCGCGAGGCTATATAAGCGCAGGAAATTCGGGGGCCCGCAGTGGCCTCGAGGGCCTCGTGGGGGCAGCACGTACGTGTGTCACGGTCCGCTCCTCCGCTTACTTTACAACGTTATTAATTAAGATTTCCTTAAGATCTCTTCACTAAAATATATTTCTTCATGAAGCGTTTCAGAGTGACCAGCTATTCCTATCACGAACAATAGACACACACACAAGACTTGAAGAAATAGAAAAAACAGTTCCGGCCTACTTTTTTCTACCCTGACGCATTAAAAATTGACTCACACAGAACATTGTTATTAAAAAAACATTTCTTCCTTGGTGTGCCCACCCTGTATACTGGGCACCTCAGCACCCTGTATTCTACTGGGCACCTCAGCACCCTGTATTCTACTGGGCACCTCAGCACCCTGTATTCTACTGGGCACCTCAGCACCCTGTATTCTACTGGGCACCTCAGCACCCTGTATACTGGGCATCTCAGCACCCTGTATTCTGGGCACCTCAGCACCCTGTATACTGGGCACCTCAGCACCCTGTATACTGGGCACCTCAGCACCCTGTATACTGGGCACCTCAGCACCCTGTATACTGGGCACCTCAGCACCCTGTGTACTGGGCACCTCAGCGCCCTGTATACTGGGCACCTCAGCACCCTGTATACTGGGCACCTCAGCACCCTGTGTACTGGATACCCCAACAGGACCTAAAAATAGCCCAAATTTCAGTTTTTCAGTTCGGTACCGCCTGAAATCCGGCCCTTACATGCACAGGAATGGAACAATTGAGAGATAAAAAGAATACGAGATGCATGTCAGCACAGGCTGACGCCCTGCGGTGGCCACAGTCACGGTACAGGAAACAAGGTAGGGCCAAACCGGTCTTTTTTGTGTCGACGTGTGGCAATGCTGACGTCGCGGCAACGGACCAATAGCAGCGCTCATATTGGGCCTGGCAATACTGCTAGCCCCAAATCTGGCGCCGCTATTGGTCTAATGACATGTCGCAACGAAAAAGTTAAAGTTTATTTGAAATGAAGCCTCCCTATTGGCTAGCCGAACAAGAGGAGGTATATGGTTTCCGTATAAAATGACTACCTCGCTGCCTGTGCCGCGGTGCCCACCACAGCACACACAATATAATACATATTTACGCCATCACATCTGGTCTCCTTTGTCGACCGTGTCCCATATTTTGGCAGGCGCCTCAATTTTAGGCAGGAGCGACCGTGTCCCAAAATTTGGCACCTAGTCGACGTTGTCCCAAACTTTGGCACCTAGTCGACGTTGTCCCAAATTTTGGCAGGCGCGACCACGTCCCAAATTTTGGCAGGCGCGACCACGTCCCAAATTTTGGCAGGCGCGACCACGTCCCAAATTTTGGCAGGCGCGACCACGTCCCAAATTTTGGCAGGCGCGACCATGTCCCAAATTTTGACACCTAGTCGAGCATGTCCGATATTTTGGCAGGGGCCTCAATTTTAGGCAGGCGCGACCATGTCCCAAATATTGGCACCTAGTCAACGGTGTCCTCAATCTTGGCAGCCGCCTCCTCATCAGGAGGGGGGACGGCGAGGCCCGTCTGGTGGTCCGTGGCGCCGCCCTCAGGCACCCAGAGGCCGGAGGCCACGCAGCGCTTCATGTGGTGGGCCGCCTCCGCAGGGGGCATCTTGGCAATGGTCTCCTTCAGGAGGCCCAGGTCCTGCGACTCAAAGCAGTCACGCAGCTCCTGCAGGGGGGACGACAGGTCAGGGTACTGAATGCGAGTGCATTGGAAGGGCAATGTGTACCAGGTATCCACAATACAGGGCCAGTGCATTACTTGCGCGCACTCAAGATACGCGTCAAACAATGCAAATAACCAGGCACTTTTACCCCAGGGTGGGGGGAGGTAGGGGGGGGGAAGACCACACACCTGGGGGAGTTCCTCCAGCACCTCGAGGGGGTCTAGCCCCCCTGGCCCCAGCCGCTTCTGCCGCTCCTCCTCTTCCGCCTGAAAAGAGGCACGACCATCAGGTATCCACAACACAAAGCCAGGGCAGCCAATATGTTATCAGGTATACACAATACAAAGCCACAGCGTAAATACCATCACTGTACGGACAAAACAACACACACACAAAACAACACACACACAAAACAACACACACAACACACACAAAACAACACACACACAACACACACACAAAACAACACACACAACACACACACACACACACACACACAACACAAAGCAACACACACAACACACAGAAAACACACACAAAACAACACACAAGACACACACACACACAACGCACAAAACAACACACACAACTCACCTCCCGCTGCGCCTCCTCGATCTTCTCCTTGGCCCGCCGCTCGATGCGGGAGATGAAGGCGGCGAGCTCCTCCTTGAAGGCGCGCAGGTACTCCGGCTCTGCCTGCTGGATCCTGGCAGAAGGAAGGCAACATTTAGTATGGACGCAGAATTCATGCACAAGGGGCAAAGAAACTGTAAGATTAGAACTTGGTTAAAGCGTCATTCACCGTTTAAAAAAGCGTTCTCCAGAGAAATAGGCACCATTTAGTATAGAGATAAGGGAACGCAGAATCTCTGCACAAGAGACATGGAGACAGTAAGTTGAGAAAGAAGTTTATAGATTAAGATAAAATTTGGAGGACAAAGTAGCAGGTGCTGAAAAACAGAACAGTGCACCGGAAGAAGGTGGTCCTTAACATAACAAAAAGAAGGCCTACCTAACTCTCAGCTTGGGAGCTCACACATTTACCCCTCAGAGTGCCAGTTCCCATAGATCCAATACAGTGGACCCCCGGGTTACGGCGTCCCTAGCTTATGTTGTTTTCACGTTACAAAGTGGAATGCAAAGTTTTTTCACTGCTCACGCCACTAAGATGCTGGTCTGCTATTGGCCGATATGCTATTACCTGCCATGCGACGATTTTTTTTTACGATCCCAACTCCGGAAGGGATTAATGTCCTGTGGTGGGTGCCCACTGCAGTTGTATCCTTCAGAGAAAAACACCCCCTCTCACCTCACAAAGAAGGCAGAGATGCAGCTTCCAACACCCCCCTCCTCCCCCTCGCACTTACCAAACAAACACTCCTCTCACCTCACGAAGAAGGCCGGGATAAGGGAACGTGGAATTTATGCACAAGGGGGCATAGAAACAGCAAGATTAGATCAGATTAGATTAGATGTTAGTTTAAGCCTTATTAACCGCATAAAAAAGCGTTAAAAAGAGAGGAAGAGGGGGATACAACTGTTACAGCTTCCAACACCCCCTCACCTCACAAAGAAGGCCCCAAGACCCCCCTCACCTCACAAAGAAGGCCAAAAGACCCCCTCACCTCACAAAGAAGGCCACAACACCCCCTCACCTCACAAAGAAGGCCACA
>JACJUY010008074.1:17613-28087 GCA_014220935.1 Platorchestia sp. MABIK
ACAACACACCCTCACCTCACAAAGAAGGCCCCAAGACCCCCCTCATCTCAAAAAGAAGGCCAATAGACCCCTCACCTCACAAAGAAGGCCACAACACCCCCTCACCTCACAAAGAAGGCAGAGATACAGCTCCTGGGGTCCCGCTCGAGCTGAGCCGCCAGCTCCAGGATGAACTGGAGGCAGATGGCCTGGTGGGCGACGTGCCGCATCAGCTCGCCCTTCTCCTCCAGCTCCAGGTTGATGCACCAGATGACCAGGTAGTTGGCTGTGTGGTCGCACGCCAGGTCGGGATGCTCCTGTGTGGTGGTTCTGTGTGACCTTACAACTACAACACATTTCACGACCTACATACACATAGCAACTGCCTGTGTAGGGGGAGAGGGAGGTGTTGTTGTGTTGTTACTGTGTGACTGTACAACACATTTCCCTCCCTTTGCACACATTACATGTTCATAGCACCTGCCTGTGTGAGGTGTGGTGTATTGTTACAGTGTGACTGTACTGGCTGTACCTCAATTCCTCTCTCTTCTTAAACAGACTCACACACACAGCAAGCACACAGCACCTGCATTACACACACAGAAACTCATCACTAAACACACACACAGCAAGCACACAGCACCTGCATTACACACACAGAAACTCATTACTAAACACACACACAGCAAGCACACAGCACCTGCATTACACACACAGAAACTCATCACTAAACACACACACAGCAAGCACACAGCACCTGCATTACACACACAGAAACTCATCACTAAACACACACACCACACTCTCACATCACCTGCTCACACCACACACCTCTCATTCACACCTCTCATTCACACCACACCTGCACCACACACATAGAGAACACATAACACACACAACACTACACACACTGACCATCATGAACTTCTTGCTGTCGTCATAGTGGCGGTACATGCCGTACTGCTACACACACACAACACTACACAGTGCACAACACACATCACACAACTCACATCACGCAACACACATCACGCAACACAGTACACCACACAACACACACTGACCATCATGAACTTCTTGCTGTCGTCATAATGGCGGTACATGCCGTACTGCTTCATGAGCTTCTCGTGCTTCTTGATGAAGGCGCGCATCTGCTGCTCGCGCTCCTCCTCCGAGAGGTCGTCCTTGCGAGGCCGCACCTCCTTGTTGATGAGCGACTTGTCGAAGCCTTCCTTGCTGATGGTGTCCACGTTCCATGGCTCCAGCTGCGGGCATGGCACGTATGTTTACTTGCATTTGTTTGCAAGTCAAGTGAGAGAAATGAATTGCAGAAATGGTTGCATTTCCTTATGAAACATCAAGCCCTCCTTGCTGATGGTGTCCACAGCTCCAGCGGGGGACACAAAACAAAAGTTCTAACATTTGTTTGTGAGTTAAGCATCGGAAATGAATCTCAAAAAACTGGCATTCTCAGTACACATTTCCCTATGACACATCAAGTGCACCCAGTTGGGGCACAACAAGTTTGAACAGGTCTTGGCAAGCAAAGGGTAATTAATTTGAGAAAGGTAGGTACACTGGGTACCTATTTCTGTGTGTAACATTTTGCCCTCCTTGCTGATAGTGCCGCCGGCTCCATCTGCACCACGACACAAAAGTTTGTGAATTTGTTTGTGCGTTAATAGTAAGTAAGGGGCGCAGCACACACATTTGTTTGCAAGCAAAGGAAGGGAAGTGAATTTTAGAAATGGCATGACATCAAAGTTTGCGCATTGTGTTGCAGGGCAAGGATAATTAATTGCAGAAAGGGTATTCCCAGCACACGTTGCCTTATGAATAATCAAGTGCACTTTGCTGATAGTTCCACGGCTCCAGCTGGGGATATCTCACATGTATTTCTTTTCATTTATTTGCATGCCAAGTGAGGGTATAAAATGTGAGTTCTGGTATTCCTTTGCATGCCAAGTCAATTAATAAATAAAGTTTCAAAATAGCTAAGGAAGCCAACAAAGCCAACCAGTAGTCATAAAGCCGACCAGTAGTCACACAACACGCATATGACTTTGGTGAAGTTGTGAAATGCAAGTGAAAAAGATATAGAAGTACGTAGTTTGTTTCTCAAGTCTCAGTACCCATTTCTGAGTTCAGAAAGGGATACTTCAGACTAACTCCCATAGACACAATAGCTGTACCCCCCTGAGGAGTCACACATCCACCACCAGAACCCAAACTCCCACACACACACAGAAGTCCCTCCCCCCTCCCACCTTCTCCTTCTTCTCGAGCTCCTGATGCTTGAGCTGGACCTTCTCCATGTCCCTCTGCAGGTCGTGCAGCTGCTTCTCTGCAGCCCTCTTCCTCTCGTCCTTGGCGGCCGCGTCCCCGCAGCTCTCCGCCTCCTGCAGCTGCCGCCTCACTGCCTCCACCCGAGCCTGGTACCTGGTGGTGGCATGGCAAGTCAAGTACTGTACACAGCAAGTCAAGTAAGTACTATGCTATACACAGGAAGAAAAGAACTGTACTATACAGTAGGGGTTCTAAAAGTGGGGTCTGCGGACCCCCAGGGGTCCGTGGCACTTTGACAGGGGTCCGCTAAATTCAATTAATTTAACAGTGGATGCATGTATGTACACATACATATATATATTTTTTCCTTAGGGGAACACATGTGAGGGGTCCCCAGCTTATTTTCTATAATAAAAGTGGCCCTTGGTTGAAACAAGTTTGAGAACTGCTGCTCTACACAGCAAGTATAGTAGTGTACACAGTAGGTAAAGTACACACAGCTTGTTGGGTACATACACAGTGCCCAGTGGCAGCACACAGGAGGTAGTACATGCTGCTCGTTGAGTACACAGTTCTGGCACAAACATACTGCCAGTACAAATTTATGTACTGCCAGTGTTGGCATTGGATCTACAGCCAGAACAGATATACTGCCAGTGTTGACATTGGATCTACAGCCAGAACAGATATACTGCCAGTGTTGGCATTGGATCTACAGCCAGAACAGATATACTGCCAGTGTTGGCATTGGATCTACAGCCAGAACAGATATACTGCCAGTGTTGGCATTGGATCTACAGCCAGAACAGATATACTGCCAGTGTTGGCATTGGTGGCCAGTCTCATGATGAAGAGAAAACTAAAAACATTTCAAGCTTCATTACAAAAACATTACAAAGCTTTCTAGCCATCAAGTTTCTATTTAAGCATTTGGTCTACAGGGAAGACTCACTTTTTCTTCTCCTCCTCAAGCTGCTTTTTCTCCTTCTCCTTTTCTGCCATGCGCTCGACCCGAGCCTGGTGCCGCCACCTGAAGAGGGAGGGCGTGTCAATGTTGGGGTGCGTGTCGTCCTCATCGTCCGAGATCTGCCGGCACACGCAACATTTCATCCATTAGTTTAGGTGCTAGATTGAGCCTCCACATTTTCACGAGATGTCAGTTTAAAGCCTCCCTAACCGCTAAGAAAAAAGTTGCTAAGAGAGAAAGGCACCATTTACTATGGAGATTAGAGAATGCAGAATCTATGCATAAGGTGCACAGAAACAGTTAGCCAAGAAAGAAGTTCATGAAACAAGACAAAAGTTGAAGAAGAGAGTAGTAGGTGCTGAAAAACAGGACAGCAGTGAACCAAAAAAAGATGGTTTGCAACAAAACAGAAACTTATTCTATTTCAACAAGAAGAAAGCCTATCTAACCTTTAGCTCAGGCCATCACATAACACAATTTTTCTAATTTAGAATATGAAACTCAATTACAAAATTGCACAATTTTTCTCATTGACCACAAATGAACACAGCCCTAAATTTCTAAGTTGAAATTTGCACCCAACAATTACAAGCCACAAACAGCAGTAGCACATATACAACCTACCTCTATATCTTTCCACTTGCTGTAGTCAACCATGGTGGGCCAGGCAGAAAGAACACAACTTTTATCTCAACACAACACAGCGTCTGTGTAGTTATGAGGCAACCGTCAACGCAACTTCAGCAATGTACTTTCAGCTCCTCACTGTGAGCAGAATATTATTAGCTTTGCTATATTTTTTTCACACCTGGAAAAAAAGAGCCTAGTTCTCTTAACATTCTCTCTTAAATCCACCAAAACAGAGAACCAACTTGAAGAGTTGAGTGCTGGACAATGTCACCTAATATCCTTTACTTCCACTCCCAGCAGTACGTAAGGTTATGATGGAATAAAACTTATTCTATTCAGTTAATATAATGAATTACCATTTTTAGTATTCTTTATTCAATAATGCAAGGACTACTTCTATCTAACTTGACATTTGAGAACAAAGAACATATAAAACAAATGTTACATTTTTACCAATGCTCATGGAAAACACATCTGAGATTTACATTCACAAGGTGAACCACCGACTGGTGCAACTAAACAATGATAAACATTGATCCCTTGCAAAATGACAGAACTGAACTCTAGGTCACTGAGACAAGGATCTGTTGCAGACAACAACCTATGCCTATAAATTTTAGCTTGGAATGTCCTTCAAATCATTTTCTCGAAAGAGTTCCTTAGAGTAGAAATAATGAAAATGCAAGCTGCTATTTCAGAGTCCCACTCTGAGGAAATGCAGCCATAGCTACCCTTCTGCTACTTGCTACTTCTGCTCCAAATTGTTTCCTTTCAATCATGAGTGATACTAGAGCCAAGATTCCATTTTCACCAAGGCATTATCAATGAATCTGTAAATATCAGGGAAGGCAGTTTCTGATGCTAACCGCTGAATTTTCATCTTTTAATTAACCTGGAATTTTAGTTAACCCTTACTTCCGACTGCTTACGCATTGTCAACCCAGAAATGGCTGTCACCATTTTTGAGCAGATTCAACATAGCAGCAGAAACATTTTTAGGGAGCTAGTTTCAATTCTGACTATTTTAAATTAAACAAAAAGTAAAACTGGAGCTGTCTTAAAATTTTTCTTGCTACTTTAAAATTAAATCATTCTCCAACAATGATATCCAAGCTAGTTTAGATCAAAATCCCATAAGGCCACTGTAGACATTACTTTTACAGAAAAATAGACCAAATTAGTAACTCTTTATCCATGTTTTGCAGGTATGATGTTACCTCCAGTCCACATTGACTTTTGTAATGCCTGCTGTGGGCTACAATTTCTGTCCATTGACCAGGAGTTGGCCATTTACAATAAAAATAAACATTTAGATTTTCATCTTTTCACTAAATACTTACCAACTTAATTACATAATGAAAGTGAAATAAATTATACAAATGAATGAGACTGAAGAAGACAATTTTATAAATCATTCTTTGCAGTGCAAGTAGGAATTTAGTTGATAATTGTTCAGGGAGCATAATATAAAGCAAGGAGTTGCTAACAGACGTTTGATCATAGAATCAATAAATTATAGTAACCATTGATTAGATAAGAATTTAAAAAATAATCATTATAGCTTGAATGACATTAGGAATAAATATTTCTATAGCTTCCAGAACAAAGGCCTTTTTGTCCCAATTATAACGCAAAAACCCACGCATCATCTTTTTCATAAAATTTTAAGCAAATAATTGGCAAACTGTGCGGCTCTAACAAGGTAATTTACAATCAACCATCAGAGACATTGCCACACCTAAGGACAACTTCGTCTCGCGATAAAGAAGCCAATATTATATTGGTAAAATCGCAACTCGACACCTTGAGAATATCGCATTTCCTGACTTTTCTAGAAATTTAACAGCAACATTGTCTCGTCCGCAAGTTCGGCTACTTGGAAACTTAATATCGTGTGGGACCCAATGATAACATTTGTAATATATTTTCCATGCACATTTAATTTTATCGGAATCGTCTGTTTATTCTCCAACTTGAAGCAATACTGCACGTTTATAAGTTTTCATGCTTAGTAAGGTATTACATCTTGTAATTGTGGCGCAACCACACGATCTTTGGACAAGAAGTGGTGGTGTCGGGCTTGTGAAAAATGAAATTTGATGTTACTCCGAGTATAATATAGTGAAGTAATGTTTACACTCACATCGCTTGATGTAAGAATTATTTAGAACAACTACTCACTAAAAATGAAATAGACTCAACTTCCATTTCCTCAATAGAAATAACCTGCCATGTGCCTAATCAATATATGAATAACGAGCTTAAATAACAATACTTCCATCATGAATTGGTGCAAAATGTGGAGTGCCTAAGGTAGCACGCACCCATAGTGATAAGTTTGTACCAGCTTATGAGATAATCCACTATAATAATTATTGTGAGACCCGGCAGCACCCTAGGACTTTTCTTCATTTACTACACTAACGCTCGTGACGCACGGTACAGAGAGAGAACAACAAAAGCTTTTCCCGGTCCTAATTTACACCATTTACCTCTTTAGCAATTCTTGCCCCGAATCAAAATTTGATTATTCATTTAAGCTATAACCCTGTTTCATTATCAACTGAAATTTTATTAATTATTTTGAGAAGCTGCATTTTCGTCCCAACCGCTGGTACTCATTTTATTCTAATGCGCAGGAAGAAAAGAAATAAAAAGGTTATTTCCAATCAAATTAGTCTCGTAAATGTGCTACATTGGTTTATACATCTCAACATTAATATCCTTAGCGTAAATTTTTTCTTGGGGAGGAAAAGGCGAAGTGAGTGAGTGAGGAGTGAAGGTTGTGTATAAGAGAGAGGGTGGGATGGGGGTACTGAGTATATTTATTCATGGCCACACATTTACTGTAACAAATCTTGATCAATTTTACGTTTTTAAATTGGAAATGAAATATTTTTCTTTCTTTTCATACTGACTCACTAGGATACGTTGGTGTCTTTTAAAATTTCACTGACGAGAACCCTAATAAAATTCGAACCCACTAACCTTCGCGTAAGAAGAACTGGATCCGTCGTATCAACACGGTAAATGCGGCGGGTTAAACTGGAGTTCAACCTCGAACTCAAATTGGAATCATTTCTAGAGATCAATTTCGAAAACGACGAGCACTGAACAGATCGCGGTTTGAAAGAGAAACATTTTTATGGTTAACTTCAGTATCCTATTTACTCAGCTAGCAAATTAACACTTTGACTGCGGCAGGTAAAAAAAAAAAACCTAATGTTTAATGTTCAACTTCAATTTCAAGTGACTTGCAGTCAGCAATGTTGAAAATAGCAAACACGAACTGGGTCGTGCTTTCATTTAGCTTTGATTAAGTATTTATGAAAACAGAGTTTTGAATACTGTTCGGTCTGCAGCATTATGAAAATACCCTCTGTGGCCACCGGTGGGTCACGTCGCACTCTAAGTGTTAACGCCCCACACAACACAGTACAGACACATGCACAGATATCACGACGAGTGACTTGAACTTCACAAGTGGAGCCATAGGGAGTGGGAAACTCAGGTAAATGAAAGAGACGCAGTATGAAATTATTTGTATTGTGTAAAAATTGGCACTTCAGAGGGAACATACACTCAACAGCTCGACAAAATTCGGTCATCTTTTCGGCCATCGGTCAAAATCGGTCACGCCTGCGTACCGGCTCTCACACACACACGCGCACACACACACACATTCACTCTCATGCATGCGAGTGTGATGAATGTGAGCAAAATGACACAATAGAGCATAACACTCCAGCACGCACGCAAAATTAAATAGAAGAGTAACTGTGTTCACAGAGCGTCCCTTTAACTGTGACTAACGAGACTACCAAGAGGGGGAGGGGGCTGGTGTAGATCAGAGAGGGGGAGGGGGGGCAGGTCAGAGGGGGCGGGGGGGGCAGGTCCCCCTGTACCCCGGCAGGATGAGACGCAGGGCGGAGCTCAGCTCCTCGTTGACGACCAGCTCTGCCTTGTCGCCCTCAAGGTCGTGGCGGCAGGAGGGGCATGTGTGTACCTTGGGTCAGGAGAAAAAATAATAAATTCATACCTCACCTTCCGAAAGACCCAACTAACGAAAAGAGTTACAAAACTCCCTTACGTCAATTTTTCGTCTCTGAATACAAAAGACAACTTTAGTTACGGAACGCGAAATCTCGAAAGTTCCTAAAATGCGCGGCGGTCGGGCTTCCCGAATTCCTTGAACGTGAATACACTTGCAGCATCCTGTGTTTTGTTTTGAAATTGGCGCGATAGAGTTGCTCTCTCATTGGCTGTCTTCTAACACCTGCTGGCCTCCCATTGGCCGTCTCCCAACACCCGCTGGTCTCCCATTGGCTGGGAGGAAGCGGCATCTCCATGACACCCACGACGCTTTTAGCGCGCATTCTACCCTCGTTCGTCACAAAGTTCTAGCACGCGTAAAGGACAGAGTTTTTCTTGTTTTGTGAGCTTCTCGAGTGCGCTCATTGCAACTTCATCCTTCGTTGTTCATCATGGGCCCCAAGAAAGTGATTTGAATGAAAAGAAGAAGCGAGCTCTGTTACCAACAGAAGTAAAACTGGAGATGATACAAAAATATGTGGAAGAGGCAAGCGGTTGAGTGATATCGCAAAGGAATCTGGCCAGAACCCGTCTACCATCGCTACGATATTGAAGCAAAAGGAGGCCTTAAAAGCGACGACCCTTTAGAAATGCTTCTCTGTGATATCAAAAAAAAAGGTCGTCACCGAACGACGAGGTGGAGCGACCGTTACTCCTTTGGATAAAAGTGAAACAATTTGCAGGAGAGACCTTTAACGCAGTTCATACAACATTGGTACGGTATACTTATAGAATTTTAATAGGGGTACGGGGTAGTATTGGGGGCCTGGGAACGAATCAGGCCTTTTACATGCAAAATGTGACTCAACTTACGAAGAAATCACGCCACGAAGCACCTTCTGGGACGAACTAATTGCGTAAGGTGATGTGTGACTGCAATAATGACCAACACCCGCAGCACATCTGGCAACAGCGGCAACTCACCTCCGCCTCGAAGGACCTCTTGAGGCAACTCTGACAGACGTTGTGGCAACAGGGAGTGGTGACGGGCGCCAGCAGCACCTCCTGGCAACACACGCAGCTGAACTGGCGCTGCACCTCCTGCACCAACTCCTGCAACAAACACCTCCTGTAATACAGTACGTCCTGCACAACACCTCCTGCAACAAACACCTCCTGTAATACAGTACGTCCTGCACAACACCTCCTGCAACAAACACCTCCTGTAATACAGTACGTCCTGCACAACACCTCCTGCAACACAACATGACACAACCCAACACCTGCAGACACAGCCAATGAGGCGCCAGCTCTCGAGACAACACACGAGACAGGCCTGCCATTGGTGCACAAGTGGTAGCACTGATACACACCGGCAGTGCAAGTTAATAAACGAAGTGTTTATCAATTCCAGTCCATGTTGACCTCCTGCCTTCGGCGTAAAATGCTAGAAATTAGAGGGCGCCGAACTCCAACAGCGGCCAGTGTCTAATTTGTTGCGACGACTGGTCTTGAATACTCTGGTAAGTACAGGGCGAGTCTCGAATGGCCGGCCGGTTCCAATCGTCGGTCACCGTGTTTATTTCCAATTTTCGTTGGTGCCAGTTGACACGAGGTGCCGTTCGGCGCACCTTGTTCACTGGCGCCAGTTGACAGGGGTTGCCACACGGCATTCCTTGTTCACTGGCGCCAGTTGACGGGTTGCCACACGGCATTCCTTGGTCACTGGCGCCAGTTGACAGGGGTTACCACACGGCATTCCTTGGTCACTAGCGCCAGTTGACAGGGGTTGCCACACGGCATTCCTTGTTTACTGGCGCCAGTTGACAGGGGTTGCCACACGGCATTCCTTGGACACTGGCGCCAGTTGACAGGGGTTGCCACACGGCATTCCTTGTTCACTGGCGCCAGTTGACAGGGGTTGCCACACGGCATTCCTTGGACACTGGCGCCAGTTAACAGGGATTGCCACACGGCGTTTCTCGGTCACTGGCACCAGTTGACAGGGGTTGCCACACGGCATTCCTTGGTCACTGGCGCCAGTTGACAGGGGTTGCCACACGGCGTTTCTCGGTCACTGGCGCCAGTTGACAGGGGTTGCCACACGACGTTCCTTGGCAACTGGCGCCAGTTGACAGAAGTTGCCCAACGGCGCCCCTCGGTCACTGGCGCCAGTTGACAGAGGGTCGCCAGTTGCCAGGCGTTGCCAGCGTACCTGGAGGCCAGCAGTGGCTGCCGCAGCGCTGCACGCGGCCCACAGCTTCTCGTTCCTGATGTCAGCAGCGATGGCGGCAGCAACGTCAACTGGCAACTCGTAGCCAGCTGACTTTGCCTTCTTGCTCACGTCTGACGCTGCTGCCCCCGCCTGTACAGGGAATATAATGGTGATTATATCTCGTGAATGTACCAAGTCTATTTATCAGACAAAAATGTCACGTCATTCTGTACAGCGTGGGTACGTAATGTTTGTGTTCCATGTAATGCTTCCAGCGTACGTATGTTTGTGTGTGTTCTGTGTAACTCCATCATACCTCCTCTCACTCTCCCTCTCTCACTTTCCTCCTCTCACTCTCTCCCTCC
>JACJUY010008075.1:0-14326 GCA_014220935.1 Platorchestia sp. MABIK
CCTTGAAACGACTGATGAAGTAGAAATAACTGTATAATTGATTTGAAAAGAAAAGAAGGCTACGACAAAGGCTACGACACCATAGACAATCAATTAAATTGTCAATATTCATCATTGTCAATTATACTAACAATAAAATTGATCGTCTATGAGCCGCTTTAGCAAGGCATAACTTAGCTGCATTGTGACATCTGGTAACTCATAGTTAAACCATACAGAGGCTTCTGGCAATGAGTAAACTCTAGACCAGTTGACATGACGCACCCTACACGCACACAGACGCAGCAACACACGTACACGCCGGCCTTCGCTAGTTTAGTCTGCAGGGCTCCCCCTTTGTTTTACTAAAATAACCTAGTTTGACCTTAAAAAATATCTAGAATCATCTAGATTTAAAAATAAAACATTGAAAATATATCTAAACACAAATTAATAAAGTTTAATAATAAATTAGGCACACAATTGCACATAGGAACATTTGTATCATAAAATACCTAATCTTAGATAATTTTTCTTAACATAAATCACCAAGTATCCTAATATTAATCTTTAATAAGGCTTGGTATACAAATATTCTTCAATTTTACGAGTGAGAGGATCAGCATTACAAGAAGGCAGGATTAATTTAGTGAAAACCGACTTAAGTCATCCAATAATTTCATCTTATCTACATTATTAGATTCAAATAACTTATTAGTTCTCTGTGCTTCTGTTAAGATTGGTTGCAAAAAAAGTATTAGTACAAGATTCTTATCACCAGATTACATTTCGAATAACACTTCAGTAGTATAGCATTTTTCGCGACCGGCTAGCCATTGTTGAGCACCGATCTGAAACCCTTCGAAAGAACCTCTGAATTACCCAGACAAATAGGGTGATTTCTAAACGATAAGATGTACAATCTTGAAATTAGTAACAAATTAATGCTCGTGACGAGTACAACATTTTTATGAACTTTAAAATTTTTTTACGCCCCCGTGGAGGGCAGGGAGCGAGGCTCCCCTAACCCCTCAATAGTCGGCCGATTTTCTCTATACTGCTCATTTGGGGCGCGTTGTAATTCCTAAACTATTGCACCTACAAGCTTTAAATTGGTTTCAGTTTGAACATCAATTCATTCTCCACGTGTAAAATAAATTTCTCACACGCTTCCTGGGGGATGACAGAGAGCAAGGTTCTCCTACCCCCATAAGCCGCGCTGGCAAATGCCGCGGTGACCTTAATTATGAAGCGCTGTCTCAAAGTGAAGGGAAACGAACCCGTTCAACGCTGATTTTGTGACTCTTCGCGAACACAAAAATGAATGCATTAATTGGTAGAACGACGGGCTATAAGTTATAAACACTGGAGATAATTTCAAATCATTCTTCACTTGTGTGAGAGAAAGAACGAAAAATAGATAGTATCAAAATCATCGGTGAAATTGAAGAGAGCTGAAAATATACCAGAATTAGCAAATAACGATGACGATTGTGTTAAAATCAGGACTAATAACCTAGTATAGATTTTTGAGGTTCAAATTTAATATATAAAGTTTTGAATACCTTTATTGGGTTTCCTCAAAGCGTTGCTGCAGCAGAAATAGAAAGTTAGTATCAAGTTCTTAGTTGGAAAAGACCCCTACTAGAAAGGGAAGGGGTCTCTCACATCCCTCTCAAGGAGGAAGGAAATCTGTGAGTGCTTTGGAAGGCAGGAGATAAAACTTCTCGCACCCTCGTGCGGGGCAGGCAGCGAGGTCGACCGATTAGTCTAATTTTCTGCTGACTAATCCCTAAATTATTGCACTTACGAACTTCAATTAGCACGGGTCATCGACGAAATTATAATTTCTTCATCATCCGAGACGAGTTGATCACGTGTCCTGTGTGACATCTGCCGCTCGTTCTCCAAAGCCTGTCGTAGTAACTGCTTACAATTTAATTTTCTTCTTGTGTAGTGAGTAGGCTGTATTTCTAGCCCCACTGTATAGGTCAACTGCCAAAAATCAGCTGGCCGTAATAGAGAGGCTAACATTTGGGCCTTTCAGTGCCTTTATTGAAACACAAACAAAATTGATTCATTCCATGCTTAAGAATAGAAAGTTGCAACTGCCTATGACTCCTCAGATCCTGTCACGTAAACATGTTTGGTTACAAATTAAGCCATATATATTTAGGGCCATTATTTTACGAAATTTTTCAATATTTCTAAAAGAATTATGTCACTAAACGTTTCTTGAATAGATAGAGACAAGGTTAGCCAAAAATAAGTTATACTAAACATAGCACAACACGCACATCAAGAAACAAGAACACAAGCGTACACAATGAATTTCAGAGCTTGCTCATCGAATGGATGGTAATAAAATTTGTTTCCAAAAACCTATGCTCAGCTTGGGTGTTTTTCATTCGTGTATTTACAGTCATGTAAAACAGAAACATGTGAAGCTCACTGGGAGTAGCGATAATTTTCGTTTGAAGCATAAGCATGTGTAATCTGGCTAGTGAAATATTTAGTTAGTCCTCATTAAAGGTTCAGTGCAAAATATTATCAGAGCAATACTCTCCATGACTCTAGAATTTAGTTTCTTCGACCAAAAAATTATTTATAAAAACACAAGTACTTAAAATAAGAGAAAAAATGATAATAATGCACATGACCATCGCCCTGCTACATTGAACTGACGGCTTCGTTGCTCATAATAGTCGACAGAAATCATTAAGAAATAAATTATAGTGACTTAGGGAACGTAAAAGTGAGTTAATTTCTAATCTTATAACAGGATTTTCATGAAAATCAAGTTACAGTTTCAGAGCAACAACTTTTTCATCCTCTCAGTATTCTCATTAACAATAGAAAGAAATGGGTACATGGGAGATAATAGAGGCACCGTAATAAATTGATATTTATGAATAACAAATAGCTAAAAATGTTCTACACATAGGTGACATATGAATCTATGGTTTCATAATCAACAGCACTTTGCATGCTAAGGGACAGAGATTTGCGAAATGACGTGAAACATTTTCCTTTCCTTACATTCTCTAACAGGTTTGGTTTTTTCTATGCTCGGGAAGCTGTTTGTATTCACGGGACACTGATGGATTAACTTGCAGCTTAAGATATTTGATATTCCTTCGCTATAAATATAAATTCCGATTCATAATATGACTAACCTAGTTCATTTAAAGGAATCTCATAAGTAAATTATACTATCCGCATGAAATAACCTACAGTATTCGAGAGGTCTAGGTTATTTTTCATGGCTAATTGTTCGATGTGTAATAACTTCCGGTCCGTACAGTCCAATTGTTTTCCCCTCTTTTATCGTGACATTTTTCACTTTTTCCAACGAAGGGAAGGGTATTTGATATTTTTTTTCTTCTAAACAATATTTTATATGGGAACACATTTTAACAACATCCCTTAGAGGATTGAATGATGTAAGTGGCTTATCTTGCTCTTTCATTTTTATTACGATTGCTTACGGCTCCCTGATGACTTTTATTGTTTCATTATACTGAATGATAAATACGTTCCTTGTCTAATTCGCGTATTAGGAGCATTCTGTGTAATTTTGTATTTATGAATGAGTGCAATATAACACTTGCTACTCAATTTCATTCTTGCTGTCCTCTTCAAAGTAAATTCATTTATTCCGATATTTTCCTACATTTTCCTACATTTTATTCCTACATTTTCCACTGGTTAATTTCTCGCTATGACAAATTCTGCTCGAATTCACCCTGTATTAATAATCTAAAAAAGCCAGGCATTTTATTCAAACTGGAAGCGTACCTAGCACGCGAGCATGCCTTGTAGCTCACGCCCTGACCTAAGAACGTATTCCCGCTCACTTTTTACTTCGTTCCTCAATGATAAGTACTAAGGAGTTTCATTTGTATGCATGTCCAATTATTTAATTAAAAATTTAAAGCAATTTCAACCCAAAATGCAATATAACAATCAATAATATATAATAAAACGCCAGGTCTCTCCTAAAATTTGTCAATCACAAACAAACAATAAACAAATAAATTTGTAAATTTTTTGTGCCTAATTTCTCCTATGTTTCTCCACATATATACAACTAGTACACCCCTGTTTTTTAAAGGGAGTGGGGGGAGGAGGTGATGTTACGCTGCTGGCGCTTCGAGAAGGTCGAGGTGTAGGGTTTTTTTGGTGTAAATGACTGGAATCGATAATTTCCTAAAAAATGTACTTCAGATGTGGATCAAAAACAAATATATCCAACCCTACAGAACCGCGCCATCAAAATACTCTTAATCTTGTGCAGTGGTGAAACTCCCATCAAAAGTAGTCATTAAGCTTCCTTGACAGCGTGATATTTTTATATCACGCTGTTAAGGACCGCGATGTTTGGCACTAACTTTTTGTTCGACCACGAATTGAATATATCATATAAAAATACTTTCAAAAACTTTCTCACGATTTTCTATGCTATCTTATCCCTTTCCTATACTTTCCTCAGTCTCAACTGCTGATATTCTATACAACCTAATCTAACCTACCAATACACGTGATGTTCATTCCGACTCTGAATCTGCTGGGTTAATGTACCGAAAATAATTGTGGAGTTGATGAAGCTTGTATCACAGATACGCTTGTGGCGCTCGTGTAAATGAGATTTATTCCATTTAAGGTTGAATAAAAAACCTTTCATAATAAAGTGTATGGCAACACTTGTCATTAAGCTAGAGAGACGTTTACCTCATCAGTTAGGCGTGGTATAGCATTGTATGAGCAGATCGTAAGTCGTTGGTGTTACTAATATTTAAATTCTTAAACGTTGTTCATGTTAGTAATAAGAAATAATAAAGGAAAAATTTTAATTATTGCACATCTTTATTTTTTTCAGACTAGGTTAACTTGACTCAGAAAATTCCGCTAATTTTTTCCGTAGTTTAAGAGTGAGTGTAATTCTTCGTTTTCAATAAGTTGATTGACTTCATCTTGCTTGTATCCAGTATTTCCCTCTAGTGTAATTCCACAGTTCATGTAACATACTTTACTTTGTTTATATTGAATTATGACGCCTTGAAATATATTTAATAAAAGATCGAACTTGATCTTTTCAGGTTTCGGTATACGGATGAAATTGGATTTAAACATTATCTTGCCTGGCTTGTCTTATTAAAACGGACTTAACCCCCACAACTGGTGACCCCAGACTTTGCAACCAACGAAACGGCCTGGCAGAGTTGTCAACTATGGCTGAAGGTGGAAGCGAGCACGCGCTCGGAGTGGCGTTAAAGCCGCCCACCTTTTCTGAAACTTCACCAGACACCTTCTTCAAAATCCTAGACTCGCAGTTTCGCCTACGAAAAATAACTCAGACCGTAACAAGTTTTACTACGCGCTGTCGTTTCTGCCATCTGAGGTGCACGACCAGGTTCCGCCTAATTTGATTGATAAGGAAAAGCATGACGAGCTTTGTGCTGAAATCGTGTCCTATTATGAGAAAACAAAGCCAGAATTATTTGAAAAATTAATCTCAACAACTGTGATGACTGGCCGACCATCAGCGTCTCTGCGTGAGCTTCAGAGAATGGCAGCTAAAGTGAAAATTGGACGGACTTAACCCCCACACGCACATCACACACTTTCGGCTGGTGGGTGTGACCCACGGACGGACGGACGGATGGATGGATGCGGCTCCTTTAATAGTAGCGATAGTTATCTCATTGCACACATTACATTTGTTAGTCCGGCTCTCCGTGACGCTCGTAAGGATGTTCAATGACCGTATTTGTGATACGAGTTTCACCGGTGCACAAGTACGAGAATATTTCAATCGCTAGTACTATTAGGATGGAAACATTTGTCTGTCATCCACGTCTTCCACATCTGGAGGAATGATTTGTATAAAGAAAATATCGAATTCCGTCATTTTTGACGGGTTGTATACACTAGTGAATGAAGAAATAAATTTATACATTTTTGTGTGCGTAATTTATCCTATATTATTACAATGGAAATCTCACGGAACACATTACATTGGTTGGTCCGTCTCGCTGTCACGCTCATAAGGATGTTTAATGACCGTATCTGTGATACGAGTTTCACCGGTGCACATGTACAAGAATGTATTAATCGCTGGTACTATTGGGATGGATATATGCGTTTGTCATCCACATCTGGAAGATATATTTAGGCAATATATCGAATCCCGTCAATTTTAACGGGTCGTGTGCCCGAGTAAGAAATAATGTGAACGACCTCGAGTCGAGCCTCACTGAACGGTTTAACTGTCCCGATGATGACGGCCATGTTTCACCATCAAGGATACCTTCATGTGGCGCTCCTCGGGCGCTGGCGAGGTCACCTGCTCACTGCTCAGTCGCGCTCCAGAAATTCTTAGAAAATAAGCAGATCGCCTGGAGACCTTACAGTTCCCGTGCACTTCGCCTAAACTGCGACTACAATTTGAGCTGAATATTAAACTTCAGTTTTGCCTGCCGCAGCCAAAGTGTCAAAGGTATAAAGATAACGGCAAAATTAAAGGTATAGGGTTGCTTGTACAATATTACAGTTACGCCCGTACGAAACTACCCTGTACCTGTTCACTTCTGCTGGACTTCCAAGTTCATTAAACAACTTAAATAATTTATTTACCACAAGTGTTACAACAACAGATTGTTTCTTAAGTCTAGAACAATGGACACATTGAGTATAGTTACTTGTGAGCCAAAATAAGTTCGGCGACTTCTGGAGCATCCTATCATCAGCGCATTTTTAAGGTGTACCAAATTTGTCATGCAGTTACGCCTACATGATATCATCCGAGTTGAACTTGCAATAGAACAGAGTGCCAGAGTGAAACTCTTCTTTTGGGATTTTTGAAATAAATTATACGTCTCGTTCAGTTATATTACTCATGTAACTTACCTAATAGATAACGTGTGGAGATATTCTACATGCTGGCATGGAATTTTTACCATGAAATACTTTCCATTGATGGAATAAAAATTTCCTTCATTAATAATTTAAATAATATCGTTGATGGAAACGTTCATATTCATTAATGTAATATACATTAACAATCCACTAAAAATTATCAACTGAATAATTCTCCGCAAGGACTAATAGTTGAATGCAATTAACATCACCATCAAATGGCATACAACTGAAGTAACAAATTTCAAAAGGAGGAATAATTTCGTCAAAAGTTATTGTTGTTCTTTCAAATACCTTCATTCAAATTCACTCGCTCCAGCAACGCTGCAACTCGAAACAACGAATGCGACTCATGCACGTTCGTTTATAAGGTGATAAAAACATAATCATTTTCACGAGAGTAGGCAATCACGTACGCATGCTATCAACAAAATAAAAGAAAAATATTGGAAAATTTTACAATTAGCGTATACATACTAATTCATATCGTAAATCTCTACTTTCTGCAACTGCACAGAAGTGTAAGTTGCAATGTAGGCTGCAAAAAAACAGGTGTGTCTATTCACATACAGAAGAGTACACTAGCCAAAATTTCAAAGGGGCATTGCTGGGCAATTCGGAAAAATTAAATACTTTGCCTTCACATCACAGGATCCTTTGCTCCCATGCCAAAGTTCTACGGAAGGAGCTGTCTAGACTATGTAAGCACTGCAGCCTCAAAATCAGACCGGTGTAACAGGGACGCAGAAAGAGATCCCCAAAAAGATGGTCGGCTAGGTAAGTTTTTGTTGGACTTTTTTGACCGCGATGTTTGGTACTAACTTTTTTTCGACTACGAATTGAAATCGTGCACTTGAAACAAACGGCCATTTAGGATGAATTCAATGAGATTTTCTTTCAACGGATAAATAGATAGGACGAATCTTCGTTAGCGGAATCTGAATGGTTTTTAATCAACATCTTGGATTACTTCTGAGCTTAAGTTCAATTATTAAAAATGTCAAAAGGCATTAATCATCATTTTTGACTCTCCCTATCATACTTATGCTGCCAGTGGCGCTGTTTAAACTCAGTTTAATTCTTCATTCAAAAGATCAACTAAATAAACCAGAAAAGATTGCTTGACCAAAAACGCTGGCAGGTGAACTTAGAAACATCGTGCGGCAACACTCTATAGGTTTTTAAGCCCTAATATAATCAAATCGCCGCCAATATTTTCATAAACAGAAACACGAGGTCAGCATAAATTGTTAGCGTACTGTAATGTTAAAAAGAAAATTGAAAAATTCGCAAAAAATGTTGATGCATAAAATTTTTCAAAACTAATAGGATTTTACTCATTTCTAAAACATAAAGGTCCCAAACTGATGCACAAACCATGAGAAGTAGACAGTAGCCATGTGAGGAGTTGAATAAATAATTGAGAGAAAAATGTAAAGAATTATGCCCTTGAGTATTTTGCAGGAGGCTTAAAAAGATTCACAAATGCTGGTCGTAAGTGAAAATAATTCAACGTTAAGCGAAAATAACTTTGGAGAACATGGTTTTCATTCATTTTGAAGCAAAAGCTTAGCGAATCATGGGATGGTAACCAATGTTGTGGAAAGTAAGGGCGGAAGTATACGATTGTACGTAAAAACCAAAAAGAAAGTCTTCTACCTGAAAACTCGAAACTAATTTTTCGCTTGAAGCATAGAAGAAGTAAAAACAGAGTTTCCAAAAAGTTTAAACAAAACTCAGTTCTTTGAATTTTAGAACTTACTTAATTTAAAGGTCTTTAAATCAAATTTGTGGAGATACCACAATAATTATTCTACTATCTATAAAATGTTTGAACCAACTGAGAGCAGGAGAGTGAAAATTTACTCACTTAGTTTGATATGAGTTTGAAAAAAAACATGAAAATAAGGAACCTTAGCACTCTACTGGAAAAATTAAACACTCGGTAGTAACACAGTTCTTGGGTTGAAAAGTTTAACAGCCATTTTGCAAACTGCGATTCTGAGAACCCCCTTATTGAGCACCGCGCTAGGCACCATGACCATCACGAAAAAATAAAGTGTTAGTCAGGCATCACAAAATTCTACAAGAAGAACACACTGTCCGCTAGATCACGCATCAAACACAACAGACTATCAACGCTGGTGGCTATCTCGTAAGTCCAAATTAGGGCAACAATAAATTTCAGCAACACTAAACGTGATCAAGAATGTTTTGAAAAAGTGCTTTAGTAAGGTAACGTAAGGCCTATCAGCCCCATGTAAGACCTCGTCAGAAGCAGGTGCGCGCTGGCCGGCCTTGCGAACAGGTCCTTTAGCCTTGCTCCAAATACTCGTCAACACCCAAACTGAACTTTGGCATACCCGCTTTTATTGTTCCTGTTATGGACAGCGCATGTTCGTTCCTGTTATCTCATTTTAATAACTTAAATTAGAGTCCTTTTCACGTTTTTGTCTTCTTGTCTTTCTTTTCCCTTTTCTTTCTTTCGTATTTCCTGCGCGTGATGTACTGGAAGTAGGCACTTACTCTGCTCTATTTGTCAACTAACAGCAAAGACTATGATAGATTTCATCATTGCTCAAATTCATATTTTATTGAATTCATAAATGTTATTTTAAATATTAGTAAATTTCTAGCTAGGGTATTTGTAGATATAGTAAACCAAATATATCACTCGACTTTAATTTTAGAGTTGACGAACTTAATATTTCACAAAAGCATTCAAGCAAAACTAATGTTTTATAGTACAAATAGATAACAATCACCGAAGATTAAAGCTGCCTACTCATTTTCAAGTAACTGTGTACGACTAACTAACTCTGGATCTAAATTGATAATAGTTATATACAATCTTTTTAAATAGAAACCATCAATTTGATAAGCATTTATAAATACTGCATTAAATTTCTTCACCTACTTTGAATATGTGGGTCTTAGCTGGAGAAGATCCGAAATTTGTCACAGTAAAAATTAAGTTGCCACATTATGAAATCGAGTCGTCAAAACTGACGAGATTCGATATTTTGCCTAAATAAATCTTCCAGAGGAGGACGACAAACAAATATATCGATCCCAATAGTACCCTCGATTAAAATATTCTTGAACTTGTGCGTTGGTGAAACTCGATCACAGATACGGTCAGTGATACGTTAACCGCCATGTGAACCACCGGTGGTACACGAAGGAAATTTTCATGGTGCTGCTAACAAACCAGTAGCCACGAACTCGATTTTAATAAATAATCAATCAAAGCTAAATAAAGGCAGAATCAAGTTGGTGGTTACTGTTTTCAAAATTAACCTCTACTATCAATTTTAAATTTGAGTAGAATATTGATTTTTAATTTAACCCATGGCAGTTAACGTGTTAAGCCTCTTAAGAGCGTGACAGAGAGACGGACCTACCAAGCAAACAACAATTATGCATTATTATTCATTTTGATGGACACCAAATGAATACATAAATGTGTAAACTCACCAAGGGTATTATTACATAAGATACTTAAAGCAAGGTTCAGTTTGGTTTCACTAAAATTTGGCTTCTTTGCAGCACAAAATTTCGTATCTGTAAAATTTACATAATTTCAAACTAAACAAACGTAAACAATTCCTTCAGTTCTCATGTCAAATATGCGGGAAACCACGAAGGACTCAAATCGCTACACCGATCATTCATATGAACTGCATTGATTCTTGTAATGAAAAGCGAGGTGAAAATCGCTGTCGGAAATATATTGTAAATTTTGCACTATGTGAGTAATTTCAGGTCTAACTATGCTTTCGTTAACTTTTCGAATGTGTTTTGGCAAGTCCGAGAAATACGAAAGCCATTCTCACAGTATCATTCTCTAACGTAATCTAAAATTACGTCCGCATTAATGCGTCTGATTCTTACGTAAATTTAGAACTGCGCAGAGTTTTAGTTTCCCGTTTTTGATTTTCAGAGAGCGATGAGTTTGGTATCAGTGCTACTGGCGGTGGTGTTATCATCACCCTCCACGTCCGCCCTGCCCACACTCCCCGCCGGCGTCACCGCGGCAGAATATCCCAATTTTCCCTTCAACAGCTCACCTCTGCTCAAAGCCGTCGTTCCGGTGGCCCTAGCGCCGGCACCTGTAGCTCCTGCCGCAGGGACGCATCCTAAGCAGCCACACAACCCTGCCGGCGTCCGATGCTTCAACTTCCCATTCTTCCCGTGCAGCGCTTGATTTCTCATCACGGTAGAAGAAACCAGGTAGAGCCATTTCTATGGGGAAACTATACCTTCTCTTGTTCGGCTTGCCAATAGAACGGCTTTATTCCAAACAAACTTTATGACGTCACCATTGCGACATTTCGTTGGACCAATAGTGGTACCAGGTTTGGGGATAGCAGTGTTGCCAAATGCAATATGAGCGCTGCTTCATTAAGTTCCACGTTAGGAAAAGCACATGAAAGTGTGAAGTATTTCAACCGGAACACAGGAAGTGACGCACAGAAGAACTTAAAACTTTTAATATTTTAAACTATTTTTTCAACAAAGCTGTCAACGATAAACTCCCAATTAGGAGAATTCACAGAATTAAATAGTGTTCATTCGAGTCTGCACAGTGCCAGATGACCCAACGAATTATTAGGCCGAATCTTCTTACGTTTCGACGTTTAACAAACTGAACTGGAGGCCGTTAGAGTTCCGGCCCCTCCCAGCGCAACACAGAACTGCAATTCAGCAAGGAAGAATCAATTAGTGATTAAATGAGGTACCACCGCGTCAGATCTTATAACACTCTTTGATCTCATTCTACAAACTTTCATTAATATCCAGGTACGAACCTAGGTAATAACCTAGTTTTTTAGACAGGAACATCCCTTTAAACTTGACTCTGTATTTCGTTGTAAGCTATATAATACTTCTTACTGTTTACTAAATTTAAATAGCTGATCACGCTGATATATTGGGTGAAATCGACCGAGATCTCAATCATTTGAACAGAATATATCCAAACCTAAACGACTCTGAAGACTGTAGGTATACTAATATATCAAAATTCAACGAAACTATACGAATAACTCGCCATGATTTCTCACTCCTGTGTTGGAACTGTAGGTCACTCTATTCAAAATTGGAGAGATACAATGTACTATTGCTGAACTTAAATATAACCTAGACGTGATTAGCTTCACCGAAAGCTGGCTAGATGACTCGAGCAAAGACATGATTCGATTTAAAAATTATCACAGTTACCATTCGCTACGAAAAAGACAGCGAG
This sequence comes from Platorchestia sp. MABIK, assembly GCA_014220935.1. Taxonomy (NCBI): domain Eukaryota; kingdom Metazoa; phylum Arthropoda; class Malacostraca; order Amphipoda; family Talitridae; genus Platorchestia; species Platorchestia sp. MABIK. The sequence continues at coordinate 12,146 of JACJUY010008075.1, forward strand.
GCGGAGGCATCAGTACATATATATCTAACAAAATAGACTCGAGAATCATAGCGGATGTATCAATGAATCAGGATCATATAGAATCACTCTTCGTAGAACTGTCTAGAGATGGTAAACGCATTGTGCTTGGAACGGTGTATAGGCCTCCTACAGCCTGTCCTACATCCTTCCTAAATGAACCCCCTCAGTGGGATACAACTATTGTATCTTTGGGAATTAGCGCTCCCAGGGGGGTAATGTGAGGGCCCGAGCTAAAGGTTAGGTAGGCTTTCTTTGTGTTAAAATAACATAGGTTTTTGTTTTGTTACGGACCAACTTTTTTTTCGGTTCACTGCTGTCCTGTTTTTTCAACACCTACTGCTTTCTTCTTCAACTTTGATCTTGTTTCATGAACTTCTTTCTCATCTTACTGTTTCTATGCCCTTTCTGCATAGATTCCACGTTCCCTTAACTCCATACTAAATGGTGCCTTCTTCCTTCCTCTCTTTGGATCTCATTTGTTGAGGATAGGGAGGCTTAAACTAACTAATAATCTAATCTAATCTTCCTAAATGAACTAAATCGTATTATTTCTCAGTTCAACAGGTCCTTATACAATGACATAATTATATGCGGTGACTTCAATTATGATCTACTGAAACATGAAAGCTGTGAACCAATCTCTAATTTCCTAACAGCCTTTCAGTCTCAGTCTTTCCTTCCGATCATCACAAAGCCTACACGAATAACCTCGGAAACTGCTACGCTGCTTGACAATATCTTTATGACAGACCCAAGTGATTTTCTTTCTGGAATCATTAATTCTGACTTATCAGATCATTTTCCAGTCTTTCTTGTTAAGAAAAATATCTATATGGCTTGCACCAAGCCACGGGCTGAAACTTACTCATATCGCAGAGTAAACGAATAAAATTTAGAAGAAATGCGCACCGTTCTAGAAGAATCAATTCCAACATTGCACATGTCACAACCAAATAATGCAGCGAGCATTGATGAAGCAGTAGTAAAGTTGACTGAAACTATAATGGTCGCATACAAGCAGTGTTGCCCAATTGAGACCCGTACAATTACCCCAAAAAATAAACAAAAGCCCTGGATTACTGGAGACATCGTGATAAATATAAAGAAACGTCGAGCGTACCTAGCCCTCCTTAACGAAGGGCGAATATATTGAGAAAACATATAACCGATTTAGAAACTATGTGACAAATCAGATAAGGTCATCAAAAAAGAGCTCCTTTACGCGCAAGTTTACTCAATTTAAAGCTGACGTTATAAAGACTTGGCACCTCCTTAACTCTTGCTGTAAACCGAATAACCATGATAAAAAGGAAATTAAACATGTTGTTCAAGATAATGTAGCATACCATGAAAAGAAAGAAATTGCTAATCTCTTTAACGATTTCTTCCTAAACGTAGGAAAAACTATAGCTGATAGTATTCCAAGTGAACCCACTGATCACCTGGAATACATGGATCATATTCGAGAACACAACTCCTTTTTCTTTACGCCTACCAACCCCTCCGATATAATTGCGTGCATAAACAACCTGAAAAATAAATCAAGTGGGTTACAAACGTTTCCGACAAAAGTACTTAAAATTATTGCTGATATTGTAGCCCCGCTGACATCCAATCTCATTAACCAGTCTCTCTTACTAGGCACTTTCCCGAACTCCCTCAAAGTTGCTAGAGTAACCCTTATCTTTAAAAATGGTGAAAAAACCTGTGTAAACAATTATCGACCTATCTCTGTACTATCAATTATTAGCAAAGTATTCAAAAATATTGTGTATAAAAAGTGTACTCTTATTTTGAACAAAAATCATTTCTTTACGATATACAATACGGCTTTCGCTCTAAAAAATCAACAACGCAGGCATTATTAAATCACTTACAATTCCTTTATTCCAATATAGATGGAGGAAAACCTGTCTTCTCTGTATTTCTTGACTTTCGAAAAGCATTCGATTGTGTGGACCATAAAATATTACTTTCGAAACTACACTGTTATGGCATCCGGGGGGGCTGCCCATGACTGGTTCAGATCATACCTAACAAATCGGAAGCAATACGTTGTCATCGACAACGCAAAATCGGACCCACAGACAATTAGCCATGGAGCTCCACAAGGATCTGTTCTTGGGCCTCTCCTATTTCTGATTTTTATCAATGATTTTA
>JACJUY010008075.1:19133-33117 GCA_014220935.1 Platorchestia sp. MABIK
ATTTATTTGAGAGCATCTGAATTATCATTACTTCAATCTAACTTATCTCACATCAGAGTTGTATTATACACAACTGGTATTTTGCAAGCTCTGTAATCTTTTTATGAGGCATTGAGAAACAATCCTAACTTTACATAACCCATCTCATCAAACCATATAGGACAACACAAAGGTTTTACTTGAAGGAACAATTCAAGAAATTAAATGTTACCACATGCTTATGGAAATAGTTTAAACATTTTTTTAATTTACTGATTTGCAACCATGATCAAATAGGAATGTGAAAAATATGAAAGTAAAATCAAGATATAAACATGTCAATTACAGTTCCTGGGATTCATTTTTTAATTGGGTGATGAGTTAACTATTTAAGATCTTAAGGAGAAAATGTTTACTTCTATCATTACCACATTTATCATCTAAATTAATACTTATAGCTTATGTCACAAAATATCTTTCAAGCTTTTTATACAATTAGCAACAGTGCAAAAATGGTATAAAATAAAAAGTTGTTGGGAAAAATTCAAAGATACTCTGTAGTGGCAATCATTTGATATACATGCTAAGGGCATAAAATGTTTTCCTCATGTAAATATGTCATATATGAAAAATTTATTTATTCAAACCTATCAAACAAGTATTAAATAAAAGGCATTCAGGTAATGATCACTTATTCAAATTCCTAAATGGCTAATTATTTGCAATGGTTTTCTTCCACAAATGAAGTATCAAAGAATGGGCAAGTGAGATTGATTTATGGTTGGATTGATTCAAAATTAAAAGTTTTTAATTAGATATTTCAGAAGATAATTGCAGAGAGTGATTCAAGAAGTGTTGAAACTTTGCTAATGAGTGTTGTGATAATATGCAATCTTATGAGTGTATAACAATTTTTTCCTTCATCAAAACTGTATGGCACATAACACGAATAGTATGTTTACAAGTGAGTCATACTTGAATGTAAAAATATGAGTTTGCAGCGAAATTTAATGGTGGCCTATAAATTTCAATGTTCGTATACCCGGTGGTAATGGGCAGAAAAGGTGCTCAAGGTGGATGATCAATTTAGTGTAAATTATTTGAATTCATTAATTATAATCACTCATATTGGGCTAATATGGTAGGCTTAAAGATTGAAAATATCAATAGACTTAGTTGTAGTGGTTAGAGGAGAAGTAGAAATATAAAAAAAAATGAGAGTGAAGGTGAATTTGACATTCATGCTCACAGCAAAAATTTTATTTGCCATTATTTCAAAGTGAAAGGGCTTGGAAAAGGTAAAGAATATGAGTGTGTGGGAAAACTCACGTTATCAAGTGATGAACTAGAGGGTTGCTATTGAAATGAGTGACATGAGGTATATGCTAGAATACTATTGAAAATATGATCATGAAAGTTGACTTAGTCTATTGGCTGGCATGCTAACAAACGTCAGGAAAGGCCACAATGAAACACTTCAAAATTTACTGTTAAAGGTAAGATTAGGAGTTTTGCTTCACGTTCAAGTATCTGTGGTAGATTTGTATCGTTTGCTTTTAATGTGTACTGTTTTGCATTGCTGTTGTATTTTGGTGATCATTTTTTACACTGCTTCCTGCTTCTTCTTTGAGCATTTGTACTGTTGATGGTTATCTTGAATTGTTCAATCTTATTTGCATGCCTTCCTATGCTAGCTTAAGGAATCTAAGGTTCTGTCTTTCACATTAGTACAGCTTGTAATTTTATGGGCCCTAATTTCTTTTCAGTTGGTTTGAGCACAAGCGTTCAAACATGTTAAAATTTTGGTTGCTTTCCAGCTCAGTAATCATGAGGTTTGTTTCTCTGTTCTGTAGAGCAGCCAATGTCGAAGAAGCAGCCACTCTGGTGCCTGTGAGTCTCTTTGGAGAGCTCCTTCAAATTTTGGTAAGGGGCCTTCTTACTGTGATGCTACTGGGACTTAAGGGGGACTTAAATTTACAACATTTTAATGTATATTTTTTTCAGTTCATTTATGTACCAGTGAATTCATTCTTGTGTATTTTAAAATGTTCATGTTTTTAAGGTTTTGAATTTTTGGGAATCCTGTCATTATAAATGTGTTATGGATTTGAGTATTTATTGCTCTTCAAAATTTCCTATCACCATAGGAAATTATATAGGGTTCATGTTTTATTATAGGGTTCATAGGGTTCATAGGGTTCATGTTTTCTCTAATATGTTGAACACAAATGCAGAAGTACAGTGCTAAATTAATGGCAAAATGTAAACTTGTGTCAAGCTGATAGTTCATGAGGTTACTTCATTCTATGTATATGCATTGAGCGTGCATTTTGGTTCATACATACGTACATGGTCAGTACAACGCCCTCGGGTGGGTTGCCGCAGTGCGGATGCTGATTCAGCATAAGCGACCTAGTATAAATTGAGGTGCGGGGCTTTCAGAGCCGCATTTGGTCTGTGATCTCCTCATCCCAAGTAAACTACACCGCTCTACCGAAGTTTCTCTATCCTCGGCCCTGACACTGGTGGCCAGTATTAAAGTAACTCCACGACAGTGTGTGCGAAAAACATTGTGTTAAAAGACGTGAAAGGGATTTCTGTCGAAGTTCTGCTGCAGACAGTGGTGAAGTATACAAGTCTGTGAAGTATCAAGTGCAGGAAACTTGTGTCCGCAAAGTGTAGATCGCCGGAGAGATTCCATCGCCACGCCACGTAATATGGACAAAGGAAACGTAACAGGGCGCGAAATTCGTGAGGCCTATCCTAACGTTTTCCGGTTTGTCATTCGCCGTGTCTCAGAAGAGAAGTTGCTGACCCCTTACGATTTGGACATACACGTGCCTTTGGGTGAAGGTTATAAGGTGAACCTTTCCTTGTGTAAAGAAGGAGGCGCATATAACGTGATCATCTGCATCAACTTCCATCGAGGTCGGCAGTAACAGCGAGTCACCATCAGCGACGCAACATCAGCGAAGCACAATCAACAAAGTATCATCACCAAAGCACCATCAGCGAAGAACCATCAGCGCAGCAAGATCAGCGCGGCGACATCAGCGGCGCACCAGCAGCACCGACGACGCGACTGCTGCGAGGTCGTTTGAGATCGTGCCCTGCATCTTTGAGTTACGTAAGCACTTTCTTTGTCGTTTTTATTGGTGATTTAGAAATTTTGCAGAGTTTTTGTATCAATGGGTTTATGAGTTTCAATGGTGATCGAATTATCGGCGGTGCTGAGCTTCAGATTCATTTGTTGGTTATAAATTGCTTTGATTTGAAGGTGTGGTACAGGCTTCGACTTGATTGCTGACTGGTTCCCGTGTTTATTTTCCTATGTCAGACGGAAAGATTTTGTATTTCTTTAGGAAAATAACATTTTAATTTGATTACTGACGCGTTAACATTTTCTATTTAATTTGCCAGTGTAGTAATTTTTGTATGTTTAATGTCGGACTCTGACTCGGATAACGAATTTATTCGTTCTATAGCAACGAAGACGATTAGTGGACGTGTTTCGGTACCTAGATTTGCAACTCAAAGTCAGCTCCCGACGAATATGTCAGCGCCGTCAACTACGACGTTTGGACCTAGCGTCCTAACTACTCAAACTGTGACGTTCAGTACTCCTAGCACAACAACTATGACTACCACTAGTAGCGCGGTACCAACAACGTTGCCGAGGGGCAGTACCATATTGTCGAGTGCGGAATTGCCACTTTTTAGGGGTCGGAGACGTAGGGAAGATCCTGATTTTTGCGAGACGAAAACATTTCGTACGCAAGTTTCAAACTTGAAAGCGTACATGTCGCTTCTTCCCGATATCAGCTCTGATGAAGCTAAGAAGGAATTACTCGTTCGTAGTGCGCACAGAAGTGTAGGAGACTTTAACGGCGTGGTTACTAAACTAGTGCAACCAGAGGTCAACTATTCCTTTGACCAGGTTGTTCAAATCTTAGAAGATATTTACATATCAAGGGGCGAGCGTTCCGTGCATGCGCTAGCATGTGATTTAAATCAGCTAAGACTCTTGCGGAATGAGGGTTTCGCCGCCCAATTGGTGACGGTTCTGGCGAAAATCAGGAATTTAAGCGACCATATTTTAACGAGTCCAGACGTTGCTTTAGAAAGACATCCCTTTGTCGTTGCCAGTGCAAATGCAAATGAATTAAAAAAATTTGCAGGAGATTTAGTTGTGTTTAGTTTGGCGACAGCGATTTTAGCTCCTTTGCTGAAGGAGAATTTTTAAAAGAAGATTTTCTCGCGACCGTTTTCAACCTCTGAGGAGCTATTAGCTCGGATAGTTTCAGCAGTACGAAACCACCCAGAGAGTAAACCAATTATTGTGCAGCCAAAGCCTAGTGCGCAACACTCGTACTCGACTAGAGAGACTTACCTGGTGGACGTGCCTGACGCGACGGTGTGTGACGAGCAGGAATCGTTTACCGACGTTTTCTACAACTCACAGCATAATCATCGACGACTTCAAGGACGTAGACCATTTTTCAGACCAGGGTTGAGGACTGCGAGGTATTCGCGAGTTAGACCATGTGCCTATGTAGGCGACAGAGCTCTCGGATCTCTGGAGTGCAACGAGGCGCTCGTGGAGCATTCGCGACAGAATTATACTGAACGGACGAGCCAACACCAACCTAACTGTTCACTCTGTAATAAACCAGGTCACGCACAAACTACCTGTGTAAATCAACGTGGTCAGGGCAAACCAAGATTTACAGGTATAACCTGTTATACATGTGAAAAGTTAGGTCATGTTGCTCGTGAATGTAAATCACGCGGAAGTGGCCGTGGCAGGGGTGAAGCGTATTACGCTGAAGCTCCTGAAAATAATGATTTTTTAGAATAGGGTCAGACGAATCTGGTAGAGTCGGTGTTGAGGGGGATTTTTGCCAGTGCCCGAGAGTCGGCCCGCAGCTTTCGTAAATCCTAATGTGGTGGTACCAAAGCCAGATACTATAGCTAAGTCGATCGAGGTTGTTGATCCGCTGTTTAAGTGTAAGAACAAGTTTGAATTTTTAAATGAGAAAGAACTAACTGAAGGCGCATATTCTGAAAAGCCAGTAGAAGTCTACCTGTCCGCCACAATAATGAAAGAAAGCCGGTTGAGACAGGAAGGCGAAGGATTGTTCTCGTTAAGGAGATCAAAAAAGCCTACTATCATTTTAAAAAACGATCAGAAGTTTTTGACTGCTTTGATTGATAGTGGTAGCGATGAGTGTCTAATAAGTTACCGGAACATAAAAAGCCTGAGCGAGCAAATTAAACCTAGTGATTTGAGTATCAGGGGAATTAATTCAAAAAGCCAAGTGACAGGAGAAGTTGACCTGTGTATTACACTGCCCAATAATAAGGAAATAAATACTAGCGCTTTAATTTTAAAAGACGGTGAATTTAAGTATGATGTAATCCTAGGAAGGGATGTGTTGGAAGACGCCGTGCTTGATTTTAAAGGTTTCATTATTCTGAACGGTGTGAAAGTGCCTTTCCGTGATGTGCATGGTTTGCACGGTCAAAGTAAGAGAGAGGTATTCTTAAATACTGTGAATAATACTGAGTGTCTGATGGCAGACGTGATTGCCCAGAGCAGGCGTAAGAAGAAATATCTGCAAAAGCAGAGAGTAATAAGTAGCCTAGAAAATGGCGAGGAGGAAAAAAGCAGCCTAGAAAAGGCGAGAGGCAAAAAAGCAGCCCAGCGCGGCGAGAGTACCCAAAGAACGAAGAGAAAAAATTACGAAAACGAGCTGTCGTTGTGCACTGTGGTGCTGTGGAAATACCGGGTAACTGTTTAAGGGTGATAAATGGTTATGTTCGGAGGGTTAAACCCGGAAAATATTTAATGAACAAGAGAATTTTAAGTAATGGCCTTTATGTCGCCGAATCAGTGGTGAAAATTGACTCGGAGGGTTTTGTACCCGTCATGCTTCTAAACGTCTCTGATGACGTCGTATATCTATATGAAAATAGCATGTTGAGTAATATAGAGTCAGTAGACGATCTTGAAGTACATCAAGAGATACATATGTCCACTGTACAGGAGGCTGTGCGAGAAGCTAATATTTGTGAGGTCAACGACCCAGCGGCACCAACCAAGATCGACAGGTGCTATGGTGGAAATTTTAATACCATCACTGGGAAAGAGCTTGCGTTGGGGGCCGATCAAGCGAGGCATTGTTGTTATTGTACTCGTGTTGACGAAGTAGGAATTAATGCACAGGAAAAGGGTGTACAGGACGAAATTAGGAGCGAACGACGCCCGCTGACGAATGACGACGTGGTTTGCGATAACAATGATGCAAACCTTCACTGATTAAGTTATTAAATAATTTTAGGAACGTAATTACGTTGGAAGGCGAAACAATTGGCGTTACGAACGTAATGCGGCACAAAATTGAGTTAAAAGCGGATGCGCCGGTGTTGAAAATTCCACCTTATAGAATCCCGCATAAATATCGAGAGGATTTGGTTCGCGCAAACAAGCAAGTTTGGTTCGATCAAGGTATTATCGAACCTTCCTTGTCTGAGTACAATTTTCCCATAATTGTAGTAAAAAAGAGGTCTGGAGAGATACGTCCAGTTATTGATTATAGGGCCTTGAATAAGATAATTGTCAAAGATTCTTACCCAATACCTAGGATAGACGAAATTCTTTACACTCTTGGTGGAAATAACGTTTTTTCCAGTTTAGATCTGAGATCTGCATTTCATCAGGTTGAATTAGAAGAGATTAGCCGGAAATACACTGCCTTCAGTGCTGGCTACGACAAATTTCAGTTCCGAAGGGTCCCTTTCGGGCTTAGTTCAAGTCCTAGCGTGTTTCAGCGAGTAATGTCTTCAGTCCTTGCACATATTATCGGAAAACTCGCGTTTGTGTTTCCCGATGATATTTTAGTTTTTTCAAAGTCAATGACCCTGCATTTAAAAGATTTGAATAATGTTTTTGAGAAATTACGGAGTGGTAATCTTTCCCTTAAGCTTGAGAAATGTCAATTTTTAAAGAGTTCTATCGAATATCTAGGACATGTCGTGTCTGCTGACGGCATTCGTTGTAAAGAGTCAGAGAAGCTACAAAATTTCCCTGTTCCCCGTAACGTGAAGGAATTGCAAAGTTTTCTTGGAGTCGCAAATTATTTTAGAAGTCATATACCTATGTTTGGATCGATTTCGAACCCGCTTTATCAGTTATTACGAAAGAACGTTAATTTCGTCTGGAAGCATGAATGCCAGAAAGCTTTTGAGAATATTAAATCTGTTTTGACATCCGATACCGTTTACGGCATCCTGATTTTAATAAGCCGTTCCATGTATTTACTGATGCTTCTAATTTTGGTATAGGTGCAGTGCTTTTACAGCACGGTAATGATTCGAATAAACCTATGCAGCCAATGGCGTACTTCAGTAAAAGTTTAAATTCCACGCAAAAGCGATATAGTACCACCAAAAAGGAATTCTTTGCGATAATGAGTGCTCTTAAAGCTTTCAAATATCTAATTCTAGGTTATCCCGTTTACCTATATAGTGACCAACCATAAACCGCTATTCCCCTTGTTTAAGCGAAAACTTCCCGACGATTCGACGATGGCACGTTGGTGTTTAACAGTACATTCTTTTGACCCCATAGTAAAGTATTACCCCGGTAAACAAAATGTTGTTGCCGACTGTTTGTGCTGATTACCTGACCAACTGACTGTTTCTGACCTAGATAGCTGCGCGGCGCTTGACGAAGCAGAGGTGTACGCTGTGACCACCAGGCGTGGCGTATTGACCTCTGGCGTCTCGCAGACGTGTCTCGACAGAGCGGCGCCAACAGGGTCGACCGCGCTAAAGTTAGCCGAGTACATTCCCAAACAGACGGATGTATCTTGGGGACTTGACGAATTTCGAACTGAGCAACTGCAGGACCCATTTTGTTCCGAAGTTAAGGAGGCATTACTACATGGTAATAAGTCCACGATTCCCAACTTGCAAAATTATTTAATTTTAAACGACTTGCTTTACAGACGCAGACAGATTGACTCAAGGTCTAGCACTATTCTGACTTCGGTTATGCCGACATCGCTGATGCACAAGGCGGGGCTCGGTATCCATTCCTTGTATCATTCTGATGCTTTACATACTTTGTTTAAATTTAAATTACGTTATTTCCATTTATTGGAGAAATCTATAATTCGTAAGTTTGTAAAATGTGTGATGTCTGTAAAATTCTTAAAGCCAATGCAACCGTGCCTATTAAGATTCTCGACGCGCCAATAGCAACAGAACCATTCGAGATAGTTTCTATGGACTTCCTGGGTCCTTTACCAGTGACGGACAAACAAAACAAATACATTTTGGAAGTAATTGATTTGTTTTCGCGGTACTGCAAACTTTATGCTACCTCCGATCGGTTGGCAGATACGGTTATTTCGTGCCTAAATAGTTGTTTCTCAACTTTTGGGTACCCAAAACTTTGCTTAGCTACCAATCATTGGAATTCAAATCATTGGCAGTTAACATTTTGCAAAAATTCACGCAATTGCAAAGAAGGAGGTCCTACCATGGAGTCCTCAGAGTAACGCTTAAGTAGAGAGAAATGATAAGAAGATAACAAATTTGCTAAAGTTGTACGTTAATTCCCTGGTCCACACAGAATGGGACCAGTGCCTGGATATGGCGGGAAATGCAATTAATAATTCGCTAAATTCTACGCTGGGTGATACACCCAGCTTTTTTATTTTTGGCAGGGACACGTGTCCAAATTTTCAGGCGGAGACTTTTGAAACAGTTTACAGTTATGACGCCGATGTTGATTTAGTGAAATTTAGAGCTAAAGAAGGGTCTCGTATCGTTGAAAATGTTAGGGCAGTGATTATCAACAACACGGCTGAAAGATCAATGTACCATAATTTGAGGCATAAAGACAAAAATTTTGTACTAGGAGATCGAGTCCTGCAAAGGAACCATTTGAAAAAAAAATTAGATTTATCTTGGTTGGGACCAGGTATTATTACGAAAATTAACATAAATTATGTTGAATTAATAAATGGGAAATAAGATTCACAAGAGTAATAAAAACCACGTATTACCTTCACGTAAGACGACTTGACTGAGTTACGACATACAGCTGCTTGCGTTACGATGCTAACATTTTCATTTTTGTGTATAGAAGTATTTTTGTTATAAGTTTAATGCTTCAGTGTTTACGTATGTATTTAAGCTTCTTGCTTACATTTTGTAATAATCTCGTTTCTATGTTTAATTTTCATTATAGTTTTCTGTAAACTAGTGTGCTTTAAATTAGCTAGTAGAAGTGGCAAGTGCCATTGACGATGCATGGCAACACTGTCTAAGCAAGCTCTATTTCCACTGGTTGCTTACACGGCAAGGGCATATGCAAGCTGTGCAGGCGGAGTGCTGACTCAGGGATTTCTCATGCGGTAGCTCAGCAGCGAGCGTATCTGCTCGGGACCTGGGTGGCGCTCACGTTGATACTTTAGTTGTTTCATTTATTATTGCCATTTTAAAATTGCAACGTTAATGTTGTTGTTTTCGATATTGTTTCATTTGAGGCCATGCTAATCGGACTGTTTCTGCGTTTCTGTTTCAATTTCAGAGCGAGATCAGCGGCTAACACAATCACAATCCACAATGTGAAATCGAGTTACGACAGTGATTGTCGATGCACTTACTACCGCGTTGTCTCAACATCAAGGCATGATGTCTGAGGAATGGATCAGAGCCAATGCTCAAGTTGATCTTGTTCCTGATCGTGTTTCGGATCTGGCGGTCATATTTTTGGTGTTACTCATCATGGCCCTTGGGGTAATGATGTACTTTACACGCCGGGAATTGGGAGTGTTAACGGAGCGGGTGCGTTCGGAGGACATCACTCTCCGACGTCAACAGTTGCGTTCCATTGGTCCCACTGACCAATGAAGACGGGCGAGCAGCAGGTGCTCCCGCTGTGGCTGTAGCACCCGGAGTTATGGTCTTTCAATCCTAGTGATGGGTGACCTGGTGTTACAGGGGCCCAGAAGGCCTCGACGGTCGAGACGAACTTTGAAAAGACTTGCGACCAGTGTCTAGTATCTTGAAGATATTTACTCAGATATATAAGCTGATGCTTTACTATTTACTCAGGCTCTATTATTAATTTGGTGTTTATAGATTTGTGTTTTAAGTATTTCCATGTTACCCATGTTGTTCGGATGTTCGAGTCGATGCAAGTTCAAGTGTTTAATTATGAATTGTTTTATTTTATTTTTCGATAGATCATTTCTTGCGAATTTGTTGATCACATCAATTCTCGAGGTATGGTGTAATCATTTTGTTCATGCGTAATTATTATTATCTTTACAATGTGCATTTTTTTATTACGTTCAATGCGCGCCGTATTTCATGTCTCTGATTGTGTGTAAATTTCTTCATTTAGTCACTTTTGTGATGCCATAATGCGATACAAAATTTTTTTTTGCTGTTCAATGCGTTATTGTTGCGATTGTTTTTATAACATGTTCGATTTAGTTTTGGTATTTACTACCTACTATTCATCTTACGGTTTCGTGTTTTTGGTACGATGTATAGGTGTGAGCTTAGTTTTCGGTCTTTATGTGCCATTTTATTTTTGGGAATTTTGCACTACTATTGTGTGTCATTTTTCTCATTGCATTGTATACGTGTTTTGCGTAGAGGCAATGTTTCCATTTGTTCTTGTAGTAGCGGGCATTTAATTCTTACTTGCGTACCCTTTTAGCTCTTTTATTTGGACGCGTTTGCTGTTTTTTTTCGCATTAATGAGCTGTGTAGTTTTGCCTTGCTGTTTTGTTTTTGCGTTTGATTTTTCTCTTTTACTTCCATAATTCGTGTGGGTTATGCTACATCCTACGGTAGGGGGAGGTGTGTGCGTGCATTTTGGTTCACACAGACGTACATGGTCAAGACAACGCCCTCGGGTGGGTTGCCGCAGTGCGGATGCTGATTCAGCATAAGCGACCTAGTATAAATTGAGGTGCGGGGCTTTCAGAGATGCATTTGGTCTGTGATCTCCTCTACCCAAGTAAACTACACCGCTCTAACGAAGTTTCTCTATCCTCGGCCCTGACAGCATCAAAAAGAAATGCAAGGCCTTTATAAAGTCCTCAACTAAAGTCAGACCTCTGTGCTTTAGATTTCCAGCTGTGTGAAATGAATTTCACAACTGAAGTAGAAATGCTTCATTCAAGTGACATGTGCCATTGAATAATTCCGGATTGTTATTGTGAAAATGTCGGACGAATTCACTCATTGATGATTTTTACGAATTTTGAACACCGATTGCTAAGTAGATACAATGTTGAACACCGATGACTGAGGAAATTTCATTTTGTCTGAGCTACGGGTTAAATAGGCTTTCTTTTTGTTAAAATCAAATAGGTGTTTGTTTTGTAGCGAACCATTTTTTTCCGGTTCACTGCTGTTCTGTTTTTTCAGCACCTACTACTTTCTTCTTCAACTTTGATTTTGTTTCATGAACTTCTTTCTCATCTTACTGTTTCTATGCCCTTTCAGCATAGATTCTGCATTCCCTTAAGGCAAGATTAAATAATTCCTTCTTCCTTTCTCTCTTTGAATCGCATTTGTGGCGGATAGGGAGGCTTAAACTAACTTATAATCTAATCTATCCATTTGACCTTTTTTCCTTAATTATCATGATGAAATTTGACTAAATCTTCAATTCTATTTAAATTTTTGATTTTTGGGTGCACTAGGATTACACGTATTTGTAGCAACGATCCACATTTCATAGACAATCTACATTGTGAACCACAACTGAATCATTCTAAAAAATACACAAATAATGAAAACCAGTGGAGGTTAAGTGTTTCCATTCGATGTTCTTTGTTGTAATTTATCATTTTAAAACAAATTTTATTCAGAAAAAACAAGTTTTCATTGAAACTGACTTAACGAAGTAATAATAGTTTAAAAATAGACACAAATTGCGTACATTCTCTGTATTTTCCTCTTTATTGTTCAGGTGGACCAAGTGGCATCCAGTCAACCTATGCAGGTGGTCAGTCACTGCCCTTAGATGTTTCACCTTCAATGAAGACGGGGCCTTGCACTTCACCCACTTCAATNAGGTTTGTTTCTTTGTTCTGTAGAGCAGCCAATGTTGAAGAAGCAGCCACTCTGGTGCCTGTGAGTCTCTTTGGAGAGGTCCTTCAAATTTTGGTAAGTGGGCTTCTTACTGTGATGCTACTGGGACTTAAGGGGGACTTAAATTTACAACATTTTAACGTATATTTTTTTCAGTTCATTTATATACCAATGAATTCATTCTTGTGTATATCAAAATGTTCATGTTTTTAAGGTTTTGAATTTTTGGGAATCCTGTCATTATGAATGTGTTATGGATTTGAGTATTTATTGCTCTTCAAAATTTCCTATTACCACTTCATAGGGTTCATGTTTTCTCTAATATGTTGAACACAAATGAAGAAGTACATTGCTAAATTGATAGCAAAATGTAAATTTGTGTCAAGCTGATAGTTCATGAGGTTACTTCATTCTATGTATATGCATCAAAAAGAAATGCAAGGCCTTTATGAAGTCCTCAATTAAAGTCAGACCTGTGTGCTTTAGATTTCCAGCTGTGTGAAATGAATTTCACAACTGAAGTAGAAATGGTTCATTCAAGTGACATGTGCCATTGAATAATTCCGGATTGTTATTGTGAAAATGAATTACGAATTCCCTCATTGATGATTTTTACGAATTTTGAACACCGATTGCGAATTAGATTCAATGTTGAACACCGATGACTGAGGAAATATCATTTTGTCTGAGCTACGGGTTAAATAGGCTTTATTTTTGTTAAAATAAATTAGGTGCTTGTTTTGTAGCGAACCATTTTTTTCCGGTTCACTGCTGTTCAGTTTTTTCAGCACCTACTACTTTCTTCTTCAACTTTGATTTTGTTTCATGAACTTCTTTCTCATCTTACTGTTTCTATGCCCTTTCTGCATAGATTCTGCATTCCCTTAACTCAATACTAAATAATTCCTTCTTCCTTTCTCTCTTTAAATCGCATTTGTTGCGGATAGGGAGGCTTAAATTAACTAATAATCTAATCTATCCATTTGACCTTTTATCCTTAATTTACATGATGAAATTTGACTAAATCTTCAATTCTATTTAAATTTATGGTTTTTGGGTGCACTAGGATTACACGTATATGTAGCAACGATCCACATTTCATGGACAATCTGCATTGTGAACCACAACTGAATCATTCTAAAAAATACACAAATAATGAAAACCAGTGGAGGTTAAGTGTTTACATTCGATATTCTTTGTTGTAATTTATCATTTTTAAACAAATTTTCCTCAGAAAAAACTAGTTTTCATTGAAACTGACTTGAAGAAGTAATAATAGTTTAAAAATAGACCCAAATTGCGTACATTCTCTGTATTTTCCTCTTTATTGTGCAGGTGGACCAAGTGGCATCCAGTCAACATATGCAGGTGGTCAGTCACTGCCCTTAGATGTTTCACCTTCAATGAAGACGGGGCCTTGCACTCCACCCACTTCAATGATAGAACGCAAGTTTTCCCTTGCTAATCAACTTGATACAGCAAGTGAATCCACAGAAAGTCAAAAATGTTCTACTCAAGCAGCTACGAAGAAAGCATGCCCAACTTATCAAGCAGCTCCGAAGAAGACATGGTCAACCCCTCCAGCAGCCACAAAGAAAACGTGCTCAACCCCTCAAGCAGCCACAAAGAAAACATGTTCAACCCCTCCAGCAGCCACAAAGAAAACGTGCTCAACCCCTCCTGCAGCCACAAAGAAAACGTGCTCAACCCCTCAGGCGGCCACAAAGGAAACGTGTTCAACCCCTCAAGCAGCAACAAAGAAAATGTGGTCATCCCCTCCAGCAGCCACAAAGAAAACGTGTCCAACCCCTCCAGCAGCCACAAAGAAAACGTGTCCAACCCCTCCAGCAGCCACAAAGAAAACGTGTCCAACCCCTCC
>JACJUY010008076.1:0-28313 GCA_014220935.1 Platorchestia sp. MABIK
AGGGATTGAGCCACTCTACCCACAACAAAGCTGTTCTCAAGAGAGGAAGAGGGAAAGCACCATTTAGTCTGGAATTAAGGACACGAGGAATCTATGTACAAGGCGTCTCTCCACACCCTGTGCATAGAAACAGTGCATGTGATTGAAAAAGTTTATGGAGTAAGATTCAAGTTGCAAAAAGAATAGCTACGAAAAAAAGATGGCAGTGATTAGGAACAAAATGATTCACTAATGAAACAAAATAAAAAACTGATTCTGTTGCAACAAAAGGAACGCCTACGTAAATTTCAGATTAGGACTTCACATCTACCCCTGGGAGCACTAATTTCCACAGATAACTAAATGCCAGTTATCCTGCAATATTTAATAGTTATCACGTCTGTTGTAGACACAAGGGAATGGTTTAGAGGACCATAAATTAAAAGAGATGAAATTAGAAGATTAGCTTAGCTTTCACCGTATTGAAATTATACCGGAACCGATTCAGTGTGCGGATGTATCAAATCCAACAAAGAAATTCTCCTGGCAATCTCAAAGTAAAAACAGTGGCGTCTGAGATACGCTGTACTATACTTGACACGAACTCAGTCCCTGAGGATCACTTTTTAACGCTGTTTGAATTGGAACTCCGTCACTTTTTGAGGGTCACTTTTTAACGCTGTTTGAATTGATTTTCACTTGCACCATGATCACTCCGATGCTAACAACCAGCATCAATTCTCCGCGGTTTGATGAGAAAATAGGGAAAGAATTATCGTCCTGAGACGCAAGGTTAGATTTTTGACAGTTTGATGAGCAGAAAAAAGTGAAATTTTTGTTAAGCTTATTAAGTGACGCAAGGGTAGAGGGTTACACTTTCCTGCACCTCGGCTGTGCATTTGCCAATGTTGAACAAGCAGCTCGTTTAGTGGTGTAGAAAATGGAGAAAACTGGTAATGAAGAGAAAGGAAAAATCAAAACCCACACACTCAACGAATTTGCATTTCATTTTCCTTCCCCTAATTCAAGGGTTTAGAAACATGTAATTATGAGCAAATGCAATTATATTATGACGTGATGATTAAGGTTTATTGGTGGAAAGATTTCTTTTATCAGCTGTAGATAAAATATTATTGTACCTCAGAAAGGTATGCACAACAATGTTACAATCGTGTAATCATGAAAAAGAACAAATCACTTGTAACAAAGGTGACTAATAAAATATCTGAACTGATTAGTATAAAAAAAGTCATAACGTTGAGATCCCTTGTTTCAATTTACCTTAAATTTTAATTTGCATGAGCAGATGCAAATCCGCGCAGCTCGCTCAACTGAGAGCTCAAAAAAGCTCTCTCATCGCAGAACGCAACAAGGTGAGTGTGGTGACACTCATTAATCATTAATCCATTATTCGTTTCAGTTACGACGAGCAGAAATATGCAATGGAAAACTTCGGACCCAAAATCATACATTACAACGTATCAGTAAAGAAAAACATAAAAAGTGCATTTAAGTGCATCAAAGACTTGAGAACGATTATCGAGTTCTTTTTTTCGAACAAAGACTTAATTTTTAGAAAATTATTCAATTTTTCAACTGGGGGAAAAATCGTCTGATTGCAACGTTTCAATGATCACATCGCACCTATTTCTTCTTAGAGAGGAGAGGTTCATGTTGAAATAAAAATTCAAAGAGCTGTTGAAGATCATGTATAAATCAAGAATGTATGAGAGCATGAAGTAAGGAAAAAATTGTATTTTGAAACATTGACTACGAATTGGTACGTGTACCATTAGGCAAATTGTTCATATATTAACGTACCGGTTTCAATGAATAACATTTTGATTATTCCACTATCTTTATTTTAAATAACTTGTGGCATACATGTTAAAATATTATCGAGCAATTATATTTTGCATGCTTTTTCGAAAGAATAGAAATATCATGGACCTGTAAAGACGGTTTTTCAATGCTGCTACTGCCAATCTAACGAAACCGACTGTAGCAAGTGTGCAAACGTAATCAGTATGTTAAATTACCATTTAAATTGTCTTGGATAGAAATTACTTGCTCTAGCGAAATTAGTTCACTGATAAAACTCTAGGACATCCTGTATTGATGAATCGAGAAAAAAAGGATTCAGCAAATTATTGTTGTAGATGGCATTACTCCTTTGAAACAATTCAAGGATACCCTGTTAAGGAACATTTAAGTCAAGATATATTAAAATAAAGATATTTAAAATCCCTATCGTACACCGTACTTCTATTCAACCAAACCTTATCTTGACTGAGACAGTAGTCCCTGACCGAAGTTGTCGTTAACTGAGTTTATTACTATTATTTTGACGGCAGCTGCAGGGTGCAGTATCGAGCACGCAGCTGCTGCAGAGGTCACTGGTGTGGCAGGTGCAGGAGGCAACTCAGCTGCAGGGCACCGTCCGCAACGCCCTCACGCCGCTCCTGACACAGGTAACCGACACTGGATGCGGCGATGTAGGTTGTGAAGCACAAGAGGAGATGCTTGAGAGTTTCGGCGACGAGGAGCGTGGGTGAAATAGCATGCTTTGAGGGTATATAAGTATCAAGATAAGCTGGTGAGTGTGGTGACGTGGGGCTGTGAAGAGTATTAGGAGGAGCACGCGAATTTTGAAGATGTGAAGTGGGATGAAATGACTTTTATCCGGAAGTCAAAACAGAGAGCTCTGAAAAAAATGAGAGGAGCAGCGTATTTTGAAAACTTCGATCCAAGAAATCTAAGTCTAGTTTTTTTATTTTGAAGATAAACATGATTAACCTTAAAAACGTCCGACGTAGGAGCGATGTGATGTGGGTAGAAGGTAGTAGGTAGGTTAGATTATATTGCCAAAGTGTTCGATGTGCTCAAAATGTGAAACCTTAACATTTAAAGTTTAAATGAAACATAAACACTCCTGAGGAAAATGAAAAGCTGGTGTTGATGCGAAAACTCACAGAACAGTTGGCCTTCAGCATTCGCTACAAAAAAGACAGAAAGCGAAGCGGAAACTACCCGTAATATTTATGTGAGGCGTTGAAATAACTTCAATTTTATCTAGTAAAATCCATGCTCTTAAAAAGATGTACTTCTTGGAAAAGAAAGTCCGTATGTTTATATTTTATAGTTTTTTCTTGAGGATCTTGTGCAGCTATAAACTCCCGAGAATTGCCTCAAGTTTGCTTAGGCTGTATGTAGGATACCGATTCATGCCTGAATTTCACATTGCAGCACACGATACTCAGCTTCAGACCCTGGCAACAGGATGAAACATTAACACGTTGACTAAGTTTGCACGGTTGCTATGATTTCCTAAGTTAGTTTGTAATTAGCAGAGTGGAAAAACAGATTTTATTGCTTCAATATATTTTTATCTTCCTAAGAAGTGTGAAAAATATAATAGCACCTCGTACGCTCAAATCTATCCTAAAGTTAAGGTAATGAATTAATTGAAATGCTGTTCATTTACTCCGGTACGCAAATGAGAAATTTACCTAGTAGTGCACATATGTCCCAATACGTTGTCACCGTGTTAATGTTGCTTCGTTTTTTGGAGCAGGAGATGACAACGAAGCATCAGGTGACCGAGCGCGAGCAGTTCCGTGGACTGGTACACGAGAAAACGCTAGCACACGAGCGGCTCTGGCAGCAGTGGTGCGTTCAAAGGCAGCAGGAAGGAATAGAACAGGAACTCGCACTACAGGTGGGTGTAGAAAAAATTTATTTCTTTCTCGTGAAGAATTGTTTTTTGTGAGAAATGAAAGAGGGATCTTGTGGAACATCATCCACTTACCTCTCCGTCTTCTGCGGGGATTATTGTAGTGAAAGTAAAAAGTGATTGCTGCATTACAAAATTGATGTTTATCTGTTTCTCGGAAAAATGTCGATGTATAATTCCATTTCTATAGTTTTAAAGACCATCTCAAAAAACCTTTTCTAATTACTGACGCTCGTGAGCTGTTTGTGTAAATTAAGACCTCTCACATCGCGTTTTGTAAAGTCTAATTTCTAACACCCACGTTGTGCAGTGCTACTGCAGTGAACGTATCACAGTGAATGCAGTGGCATTCAATTCAACTGTAAAGCTCAGCGAGCAGCATGAGGTTTATTATTTATTTCTCTCAAGACTGAGTTTGACTCCAAGCTCTAATTAAAGCAGAATTTAATTCGTTTCAAGTAGTTATAATTTACTTCACCTACTCAGATTGTTTTCTAACAAAATAAAAACACTTTCATCATTTTTGGAAGAAAATTAGCGGTGGAACTACACATTTTCCTTGCTCTATAACAGCACAAACATATCCTTTCTTTGTAAACATTAAAAATTTGAGCTGGTATTTCATTTTATTGAAAATTTCTTTGTCGTGCAATTAAAAAATTCTCCAATGTATGAATATATTTAAAATGGCTTATTCAAATCAAGTACTTTGTCTAAATTCTGCTATTATATGCAATTAGTAGAAGTGATTTACAAGTTACGGTAGTTCCACCGTAAAAGAAGGGAATAGAATAGCCACCGGATCTAACTAATATTTATAAAGGTCTGAACTACTAAGCCTACAGTAACTTTTCGCACGTTTCCGATAGTTTAGAACTTTTGAATCTAGCACAACGAAATGGTTTTTCTTTCACTGAGCTAAAGGGCGTTTGTCATCAGATTCGAGTGGAAGAGAGTAAAGTATCGGAGATGAAGATGAAGAGGGAAGCAGTTCCTCCTCCAGCATCTTTGTCGGCCATCGCTCAGACACTCACTGCAAGAGCTACCGCGCTCAACCAGCTCTTACAGCAGGTATGGGATTTTTTCTTAATATTTACCATAACTGGGGAGTGAAAGGGCATTTAAATAATTATCATCACTAGTAAATTTAAGATTCGCTAGCAGCAGGATATGCGATCACAAGTGAGCGAAGAGAAGACTATCTAGTACGGACTGTAGAAAATGGGAAAGCTATGTACACGGTATGTTCCCACACAGGGTATACTGCACATAGAAACAGAAGGTAAGATGGAAGAAGAAAAAATAAAAAAAGTGACGGTCAAAAGGCATGAAAACTGTAAAAAGCCAAGTGGATACGAAAGACAGAAGTTCCAAAGGCCTAACTGTTGCTGAGGTCACCTATCATTAGCTATACTGGGGGCCCCAGTCTTCATAGCATAAGACAGACTAACCTTACTGACCTAAACGTTTTGCCAGATCAGGGTGTCTGCTAGGTAGTAAAGTAGTAAAAAGCAGCAAAAATTTGAAACGTAGTAAAAAAGGAAGTAAAAAGTAGTAAAAATTTGCCTCAGGGATCTACTTTACTCATCAAGGCAGTAAAAAATTGTAAAGTGAGACAATTCACTGAAAATTGAAAGTAATATACAAATGTGTAAAGAGTATAAAGATTTGAAAAAATTTTTTTTCCCAGAATCAGAAATTTGCCGCAGTTGGTGGGAAATATTCCTGTAAGGGGATCTGACAATTCCCCGGTGCCTACTAGTTTCCAGTCAGTTTTTTTTTGCATTTGATGAACTGTTACTCTCATAGTTGAAAGATGTTAAAATGGGGTACATTAAGAATTTGGGTGATTTTATGCAATTACGCATTGGTTGCTTTCTTCAGTATCAAATATTTTATTCAGTATTTGAAGTCTCAAGAACTTGGAACTTTTTTGAACCTTTTTTGTTGCGTGTATAATTGACTCAAACTACCTATTATAGGCCAGTTACTTATACCTGGACATTTGGACAACATTCATTATGTCAAAATAGGAAGAAAATATTTCCTGTTAATGGTAGTCAAAAGTAGTAAAATTTGAAAGTAAAATATCAGTACACCCTGTACCTGCATTATGCTCCTTGAGAGATTCTAGAGAGATGATAGTTTAAGCCTCCATAACGAAGGAAGATTCCATTTAGTAGGCTTCAAGGGAACAGAGAATCCATGCACAAAATGTGCCCCATACCCTGGTCATGAAAACAGCAAGATTGAAAGAGGTTTATGGTCCGTAACAAATAAAAAACAAATTTCAACAAAAGAAAAATCTGCTGAAGTTTCTGCTCGAGACCTCACATTTTTCGCTTAGGAAACGAATTTCTCTTTTATACAATAGATGTATCCTACTGAAAGGTGTTAAATGCACTCTGAAAATCCCATTTGTGCAAATCCTCCAGTCTTCAAATTACATAGAATGTTCAGTTTACCAGCATTTTCTTGTAATGGATGTTTTGCATATTTATCGGGAGTAAATACAAAATTTATTAATTTATACTGAAGACTTATGTTTTATAACTTCACAATAAATTCAACATTCCCTATGCGTAATGACCACCATAGTAAAATACACAGACAGCAACGGACTATGACAGACCCACTTATATTTCAGGAAGAAGAAAAAAGCGGAAAGATGGTCACTCAATTAGAGCAGACTTGTAGCGCTGATAGCATACTTGTAAATTGCAGCAATATTTCAGAGAAAATCGAGCGTATCAAGGACGAAATAAGAACTCTGAAGAGAGACAACGAAAAAGACCGAATGTGGATGGGTGACGGGGTTCAGTGCGAAGACGGCAACAGTTCTGATGACATCGATGTAGTGGGACGTGAGATTCAGTCAGGCTTGCTTCGCCTTGAAGGTGAGCATTTTACGGAGGCTGTGATTTCTGATGCTCTTGTCTCCAACAGCGAAGACAATCTGCAGGGTTTCAACGACGAGGATAATCTTTCAAACGCAGGGAATGAAAAGGAAAGCATCGCCGTGGCGGCGGTGCGAGCTCGCAGGAATGCAGGGCTGAGGAAACGTGAGGCCCTCGTGAAGCGGGTCGAGGAACTAGAGAGAAAACTTCTCGACACCAAACGAACACAAGACTCTATTGGCATCTGAATACAAAACTTTAGAGTTATACCCGACATCATAAATATACTCCTTTCGAATATTTTTAATTTGAAACGGAAGAAGCGAGCTTGAGAAGGCTAACGTAGAAAGCGTTCTCCATTCTTATGAATCAATTGTGCAAAACGACTATCTGTTCCACAAAGTAAATTCTACTGCTTTGGTATCCGAAACTCAACGAAAAACAATAGCATTAGAAAAACCTCCTTTTGGTGTAACTTTCTAGCGGAACAGATTAAGTTTTATGAGGTTTATCCATGGTGTCCTGAATTATGATAGCTTTTCTCACTGTAAAAAGTAAAACGTACAAGAAAAAGTATTTGCAATCTTGTTCTCCATATAAAAATAATGTAGTACATTACAGACCATTACAATGTTTTAGATTGTGTTCCCTATAGTTTAAATTGTTTTCCTTATTCCATTGGAAGAAGCTTTAGAGTTGAATACGTCAACCACGAAATCGTAAATAGGTCGTAACGTATCATAACTTCAATCTTGAGAAGTAAGAGAAGATTAAGATTTAGATTATAAGTTGGTTTAAGCCTCCGTAACCGCTACAAAAAAGAGCGTATCGAAGGAAGCAAGGAGGAAGGCACAATTTAGTATGGAGATACGAGAATGCAGAATCTATGCAGAAGAGGCATAGAAACAGTAAGTTGAGAAAGAAGTTCATGAAACAAGGTAAAAGTTGAAGAAGAAAGTGGTAGGTACTGAAAAACAGGACAGCAGTGAACCGGAAAAAGGTGGTATTTAATATAACAAAAAAATACTTTTCAGCAAAAAGATGGCCTACCTAACTCTAAGCTCGAGCCCTCACACATTCTCTCCCTGGGAGCGCTAATTCCCATAGATACAATAGTTGAGGGGAGAAGTTAGAAAAACCTTTCCAGGTACATAAATGGGGAAAATGATGATAGCAAAACAAAATTTATGGGGGCATGTTTTCATTTAAAAACCCTGTAGTTGAATCCGGGAGTAAAAGTCAAACTAAAAAGTTAACGCGTATGTCAAAAGTTAAGTTGAACACCATGAACAAAAAATAAGCCAATTAATACTATTCAGTTGAGTGTTTACAATTTAACATGCTATTATCACTTTAGAATGTTTTACAAACATTTTTATCAAATTAGGTTGATATTCCTTAAGGCTTAGTGAAAATTTACTCGACCGAAGCAAGAAAGGTGAAAGTTTTGCTGGTTCGGTGTGCATAGCCCTTGATTGACTATAAATTAGTTTTACCCTCCCTTTACCACAAAAAAGATGTGGAACGTGGAATCTATGCATTAAGGGTGTTCCCGCAAACAAAGGATCCCGTGCGCATAGAAACAGTAAGATAAGAAGGAAGATTATGAAACAAGATAAAAGTTGAAGAAAATCAGAGGTGCTGAAAAATAGGACAGCAGTGAACCGAAAATAGATGGTCCTTAACATAACAAAAAACATTTCATTCCAACAAAAAGAAGGCATATCTAACTCTCAGCTCAGGACTTCACATTTTCCCCCTGGAAGCGCTAATTCCCAGAGATGCAATAGTTTATCCCCCTGAGGGGGTACAGCCGCCGAAAGCTAAAAAATGACTGCGTTAAGCATCTAAAAAAAAAAATAAAAAGGAATAAGGAAAACGCATAGCAGAAACTCGCGCAAGAAATTGGCTGCGCGAAACAAAGAGAAACAACTTAAGGGAAATTTAATATCTTTTGAAGGGAAATTGAGGTAATCGAAACTTAACGACTTATGCCAAAACAACTCCCTATTATGATTCATGTGGCAGCAGCTAAAGATGTTATTGAGAAACACAAATTCTATTCACATAGGCTGACCATGGCAGACATTTTAGGATTAATTCAATGTTTTACACAGTTGAACATCTCGGGAGTTTTCGTTTTTCGAAGAACACCGACTCTCCAGGATACGGTGATGGACACCACCGCGAGCGTTAGTTCTATAAAGATGTCAGGCTTGAAGATTGGAGAACGAGGTATAGAGAAATGATAGACCAAAATAGGACGTAGTTTATTTTTATGAATTAAAATTCATCTATACAAATCGCAAAGATTCTCAGTACTACAGAACTCAACACTTCTTGCATAGCCATTTAATTTGCAGCTAAACTTCTTATTGCTACTGCAGCAAGAGCTCGTTGCGCGCAACAAAATTGAGATCCAACACAAAGAATAATGCAAATTAGTGTGTGCTAAATTTCACTTAAATCCAAAATATCGATTAAGAAATCGATTACATTTAATAGCTAAGGAGAATAATGAGATGCAAGTAAGTAAACTCATTGCTTTGGAATCGTGGAATGTATGCAGAAAAATATAAAAAATAAAAATTGCCAGGAAGAAACACCCCGGGAAAACTAATTTTGAATGGCGTCTGTTTTTAATGTGTCTTGTCGCACAATTGCAATCATAGATAAGTTAGATAAATTGAGCTTCTTGAAGATATATCAATATTTTTCATACACATGCTTCACTTATTCGAAATACTTATGTCTCTCTTGAAGGCAAACTGAATCCAAAGAAATGCGATGACAAACCTCTTAACTTTAATTTAAAATCATATTTTCGCACTGAATAACTCTTCCCAAATAAGATTAGAAGTTTTTAGTCCAAAGAAATGCATTCAGCAGTACCATTTAAAAATAGCTCGCGAAATACGGCCTCTAAAGTCAGCTATAGAGGGTATTTCACTAAAGTATTGTCGAAGAGGCAGACTGTTCGTAGGTACACTGGATACCCACAACAATGCCAAACGAACTCTCTCTCTCTCACTCACTCTCCTTTCTTATCAAAATCAACCTAAATAAACAAAAAATTGTTCTCGGCCTAAGTTACTTCTGCTCCATGTTTGTAAAGTTAAAAAGTGAGTTCAAGTACAAAATCGTACAAAAGAGATTTAACCAAGAACACAACTGATGTTATTTACTTGGGATGCTTTAACGTTTTCCTATTTTTTAGAAAAGTAATTAATTTTTGTCATGTTTATAGTCTGAGCCATTTTAACAAAAGAAGGGATCTAAGTTATTGAATTTCAAGCCGCGAACACGCTGTGAAAATATGAAAGAAAATGTAAATAGAAGTCAATTAGTAATTAAGTGTAGATTCCCAGAACACGCAAAATTGATGGTAAACAATACTTTAACAAATGAATCGCACAAATTTAATATACAATTACGTAACTGTACGTAAATTTCGAAAGTACGGCATGAATAATGAATTATTAAGGAAATGAAACTAATGCTCAATCGAATTGATGCATCAATTTATGAATAATTCGTTAGCAATAATCGATGATGTAATTCAAGCATTGTAGGAAAAAGAGACAGGCAAAGCATATAACTCTCTAAGGGTTTGTAATTGTATTCGAAATCATGAAATTCCTCTCTAAAATAAATTAATAGTCAACTGAAAGGTTTTCAAACTAATGCGAATCTGAACTGAGGTTATAATAAATCTTTCGCTGAGAATACCAAAATACTAAACGTACCACAGACACATCGAAATTCTGATGCAAGACAATAGTCGCATCAAACATTTCATTTCAACCTAAAGCATGAGCGTGACCGGCGATAGTAATGCCAGATGTTCCTTAGAAGTAAAATATGAAGAGTTCTGTCTCCTCTGGTCATGGATATCAATTAAAACACATTGGCTATGGGGAAACTAAAATAATCGTTAGTTTAGTCATGTTCCTAAAATTCTTTTGAGAGACTCGGGAAGCTTAGGCGTACAAGTTTAGTTCTTAATTGACCGATTTTAATAAAGATCATGTAATCACCAATTGCATTGTGTAGCAACAGTAATAGTATTAATAGTACGTTATTTTTCATTACATTTACATAATAATTTAATAGCAATTTAAAATAATATCGAATTCGGCCATGGCAATACAGAGACTAACATTATCTCACCGAACGAATTGCTTATAGAAATTACTAAAATTCGATTTAAAAATAATACAATTTACCAAAAAGAATATTGTCCAGTAAACTAAGGAAAAATCCTTCTAGATTCTTATTGTCGCAACAACGAACCACGCATTGAATCTCTCAAAAATTGAACTGAATATAAAAAAGAAATGGTTGCATAAAGGATCAGATGCCAAACACAACAGTAAACCGAGAAAAATAGACAAACGAACTCCTTCCAACGGATACGAGCTCTGCTCTACGTCTACCATGGCAGTGATGAGGGAGGCGCGTACACACTAGCGCCTTACACAATTTGACAATCCATCATCATCATTGGGAGAAATGACAAACATGACGCTTGCTCAAAAAATCTCCCATTATCGAAATTATGAAGCTTCCGAGAAGAAGTTCAACTTCATTAATAAATCTTTGGCATGGCCATTGAGACAGTCAGTTGAAAATTTGAAGGGTGTCATTGTCAATTGTTCATTACATAGAAAGTTATAATAGGCCTTGATGGATTTCATTATTGTAAGAGGCCTTATTCAATTTTCCTAATTTATAAAAATAACCTTACCTTCTAAACAAAACGAAGCCACTCGTGGTCGCCACTTTGAACTAGGCAATAATTGTCATGAGCCCATAATTTGCATTAAAATCCGAGTCGTTGTAAGGAATTCTACGTCAAGTTGTTCAACTCAATTTTGATTAAAAAAAAATACATACTAGCGACCACAAGAGGCTCGAGTAAAACTTATTCTACGAATTATGTACATGAATTATGCAGTAATATGGAGCAATAGAGGTCCCACTTCCCAACATGACCACTATTAAATTAGATAATTTTAAAAATAGCATCATCAAAAACCCAAAAATCTTAATAATTTTACGGAAACGTTTCTACCGGGGTCGCAGCGTACCAAAAATCTTGAGTTACAATGTATACAATGAACACTCCAGTGGATAGCGTTGTGTCAAAAGTAAAACTATGAGAAACGGTAGAGGCAAATGGTTACATAATTTGAATGAAATAATTATGCGTTCTCACACAGTTTGGTAATCTTCTACAATTGTAGATCCACCATCAGTTTTAGTGATTAATAATTCTACGAAAAGGAAAATTTAAGAATTTTTCAGTAGAAGTTTACATATTAGTTGTAGTAGAAGCACAAGTCAGGAAACAGGACCTCTGTAGCACAATTAGTCAAAAAGATATTAACTTTCGATTGTTCAAAAATATTTCTACGGTCCAGCTGCCCATTCCATAGTGTTTGAATACCCAGCTTTCTTCAGCAAAAACAGTTATTCTTACACCACAGAAGATAGAAGGAAACGCACGAAAAGAGGCACAGAATAGGACGGGTTAGAAAGTGCGAAGGACGGATGCTGTAGAGCGCTAAGATTCTCCATTGCCATTATTGGGTAAAATTTTGACTAATAAGCAGTATGTGTTAAGCAAAACCAAACGCTCAATAAGCTGTAAAAATGAACGTGACAAATGAAGACTCAGACAACGTCAGTTGACTCGTCAAATTATCAGATCTTGCATAGACCTCTTGAAACCCGAGTGTTTTCTACGATGCAAAATCTCTGCGTGCAAACACCAATTTGAAAGTAAAACGCACTCTCAAAACTCTGACGAAATCTAATAAATTCTAATTCAACGATATCTCAGTTTGCCATTGGCAAACCCTTTCTATTCGGAACTTTGTCGCTCCTCCAATTGTAGTTTTAACTCCCGTGGTAGCGACAAAGAGAAAAGGTCAGGCGAACGGCAAACCCAAAGTTTTAACAATCCCGTAATTTTATCAAATGTGTTGCGATTACCTTTAGGTGATACAAAAAATTCATCCATCATAACGTTTGAATTGAGAAATACTTTTTACAAAATTCACACAAGTTTGCGACAATCGGAGATAAATTGATGCAGCATTTAAAATAAGGCCTTCGAAAAATCTGTTGGAGTTTAATGGCGCAGCTATGTCACAATAGGGCGGTGAGCTCGCACACAAAGAAAGACTGTAGAAACTTCTATAAAACTCCTTACCTGCAGGAGCATAACGACTCGTAGTAGCGGTAAAAATCTTCCAAAATCACGAGCGTTTATGATGACAAGTTGAACTATCGTCGAGTTCGTAACAGTTGAAGCGACGATTATCACTTTCCACCGCCCACACCTTAATACTGATGCAAATCGCACATTATTAGAAGCAACAAACCATAGCTAATTTTTGGAAATACAAGATTTTAAAAAGATGGCAGTCAAGACGGCAGAGGGCGCGCAAACGCAAGTCAATAAATCTTTCGACAAGAAGAGATATGCCGGCCGTAGAAACATTTAGAACTAGAAATGAAGAACATTTAAATAAAAAACTGATTTTTTCAAACTAATCAAAGATTGACTTGAATAAGCGAAATAATCTATGGTTTTACAGCGCGAAAATTTCGAAGCAGTACCCATTACTACACTGAATGACAAGCGTTTCGACAGTTGGTAGTCCTTTGCAAGTGAACTCGTAAGGGGAAACAACAACCAGGTAATATCAAAGTTGTTCTTGAAAACAATTTTCACAACAAACCATGATCAGGCAACGTCTTTAAAATCTCCCAATTATATTTCAGAAGTTGTTCTGGAAAAATGTGAGATTCTTCGATATCAAGGTACACAATTTGTTTTTGCAATTCATTTTTTGGAATAAAGTTTTTTTCTTCTCCTCATGCCCAACGACCGGCATTCTTCAGGTCTTAAACCTGAGCAAGTTAGGGAGCTCAAGAAAATGCGAGGCTTTTCTTGGCACCCGTGGAGCCGGAGTCTCGCCTGCGCCGACGCGGTGATACAGAGCCGTAGCGGCGGCTGGACCGACCGTCTCCTACAGAAGACGAAGGCACCAAACCTGACAGGTTCTGCAAAAAATGAAACCGGAAATAAGGCTGCTATTTTCATTAACAAATTCTACATTACTGTGGTTGTCGAAAAAATTCATCAGGTGAAAACATAATGTTAGCAAGATAACCACGAAAGGTGCCGCCAGAAATGCTTTTTTGAAACGAAATTGGCATAACAAAACTGAAACCATCACATATTTATCCAATGAGTGCTTACTTTATATATCATTTACAATTGTTCTACAAGGAAAAACTAGTGAAAATAAAAAGCAATAATCAGAGAGTGCGGAGAGCAGAGCACAAACTCTCGCCTTCTATCAAAAACAGTTTTCGCGACAGGCAAAAAATAAAATACGTGTAGTGGTGCAGTGGAACGCGGCGGGCTTTTTTTTTATCCCCATGCTTCGCGCTTCTCATAGAAAATGGCATTTACCTTGTCTACCTATGACCAATGTATTTCTAAATTAATCGTGACTAAAGTCAGAACTCACAATTAGACATACCTTTAAAAATCCTACAATACTGATAATAATTCTAAGACCTCCTACAGGGTGGGGAAAAAGCCTCCGGATTCTTTTTCAATCTATCTAACCTAATAATACTCGTTGTATGTTTATTTATCTATTTATTTATATATTTGTTCGTGTCCGCTTCTTAAGAAACATAGGTTGTCTGAGTTTGCGGTATCATGGATACCGAATTCCTCAGTGTAACGTTAAAAGATGACCTTTTCAAGCATTGAAATATGTGACATTTTATCAGGATGGTTCGGTTAGGATTGGTTAGGTTAGATTATCTTAGGATGGGCTAGGATAGGTTAGGTTAGTATAGGTTAAGTAATGTTGACGGTATTTTTCACGGGTCCGCCTAGCTTAACGATGACAGTGTCTATGGAATGTACACGGGTCCTGCTACTACCTAACAACACCCTTGGTTTATTTGTTTGGATTTCGCTTCTTCCATTTCTCAGCCACGCTCATAAGGATAATTATAACGACCGCATCTGTGAAACGAGTTTCACCAGTGCAAAAGTACAAGAATATTTTTAATCACGGGTACTCTTAGGATGGATATTTTTCTGTCGTCCACATCTGGAAAATTAATGCAAGAAAGGTATTGAATCCCGTCATTTCTGACGGGCCATGCACACTAGTACTATAATAAGACCTGCGTCCGTCCGTCTATCCGTGTGTAAGACCCAGCAGCCGAAAGTGGGTGATAAGCATATCTGTGATACAAGCTCCATCAACTCCACAATTTTTGGTGTATTAATCCATCAAATTCGGAATGAATATCACATGTAATATTAGGTTAGGTTGTATACGATGCCAGAAGTTGAGAGTTAGGAAAGTATGAAAAGCTATAGAAAAGCATAGGAAATAATGAGAAAGCCGTATTGAAGCTCAGTTGGTCTGTCGCTCTGACACGCTGTTAATGACTATTTTTGATAGTTTTACCAGTGCACAAGATTGAGAATATTATAATCGCGGGTTCTGTTGGGTTGGATATATTTGTTTTAACTGCCATTTTTGACGGGTCGTGAGCACTCGTTTGAAATAAAAGCTCCTGATACTTCTATCATCCAAAAAAAAATTACATTCAATTAATTGCTAATGTCTTGCTTTCATGTTTCAGACAGAATTGATAGTTAAAAACCTGTGATATTCTAAAAAATGAGTCAAACCGTTATTGAACCGCAAGGGTAACTGCATGTCTCTGTTGAAAGTTTTGGAAAAATGAATTTCTATTTCGTTTGATGGTAATTAGTAAATTATTGTGGGAACGATTTTTGTTTTGTTTCATCATACTATTCTACTCTACATATATTACTAATTATCGTCGTCCGGGAACTTTTTCCCACACTGTGGATAAATTCTACTAAAGGTAAAAACGAAAGAATGAAACCAAATTTTAGAATATAAACTCTGGAACGTAGTCACTCATGAAACGAATGCATTTTACGTCAAAAATTTTCTAAATTAATGTAAAACACATCGACTCCCGGGAAGATGTTTAGACAAATAAACTTTTAAATTTAGGGTTATCCAAATTAACAATTAGTCAATGATTTTAGTCGATTGGATCTCATGTCTACAAAAGATTAAAGGAAAAGGAAATCATACTGCTTTCAAAATCACATAACATGTAGTGTGCTAAGAAACGTTCTTCCCACAATGAGAGCTGTAATGTGATTGCAAGCAAAAAAATGTATTTCATGTACATGGAACCGCGTAGGCACGCGAACATCACACTTGCAATGTATTTTTTATGTCGTTCAGAGAACTGATCTATGCAATTAAACAAGGAAAAATTTTTCTTAATTTAAAAAAACCAATGAATACACTAAATTATTTCACTTTTGAGAAACTGCTATGCTTCGCAACGTGGGTACAACCTCAACTGACAGAAAATGTACGGGAAGGTAGACAAAGAAAAAGACGGAAGTCTCATACTACTCATATTTTCCGTTACAAGCAGATCTATCATACAGCCAATGAACTAACTGCATGCTTACCAAAACTTGCAAAGTAAGAAATAGTTCTGAAAATGAACGCCACACTGAAATGAATTGTCACTAGATCGCAGGCACAAAACTAATCGTTAACGACTGAGTTTTTAGGAGAACAACATAAAGTTTATTTTTTATTCACTAACCATATAATTCAATACTATTAGGTCAAACTAGGTGATTGTAAGGACGGATGACAACAGCAATAAGCAGGTATATAAAGCCTAAATTCAACATTGTTTTCAAAGACATAAAATTCAAATATTCTTAGTAGAGTACAAGTCGTCCAAAATCTTACAGAATTTTATAATTTATCTCCAATCGATGTTCCACATTGATCAACATACGGCAGTGATTCCACAATTGATGGTGCTTAAATTTCCTTCGATAATTCAATTTGAGAATGTAATTTGATTTTTATCAGGTTCAATTCTTTCTTAAGTTGCAATTTTTTCTCATAAGTTTGTCACATGGTAACCATATTTAAGCACAGAACCACTTTTATGAGGAGACAAAGTTCAAGATTTTTTAAGCCTTTGGTGCACGTCTATTGAACTACTTTTGATGAACTTCAACTAAACTAATCCGACATAGGCTGAACGGCTCACGCATGGAAGCTTTCTACAACAGATGAGTAAGAGCCAGCTGATCACCGCTTTATTTATCGAGGAGCTGATATTAGAGGCAGTTTACGTCTGAGGCAGGCGAGGTTGGTCCACGGACGCTTGTTCTAGGGCGGACACAAAAATGGAAAACAAGAGACAAGAATAATCAAAGACATTTCAAGAGCGAGTAGCAAAAAGACATAAGAAAGCCAAGTAATGTCATAGCAGACAGGTGAGTTCAAATTTATATTTAAAATAAACGAGATAGAGTGGCAACCAGCAGATGAAAGTAAAAACGTGAAGAAAAATGTAAGTTTTCAACAGCATTGTAACATAAATTTTACACACAGTGTAAGAGGTACCCATAAGACAAAACAATGTTTAATCAATAAAAGAAAGAACTAAGAAGGAACTCTCGCAAGAAGGCAAAAAATTAAATTTCATTCCATACTAACGCGAGTAGAATAATATTAATGTAAATTCAGTAAGCATTTATCACAGGCGCAAACATTCAAGTTGAGAACTACAGGGAATAGGAAGATTGTTCTTTAAAATCGAGGGCACACTATAAAAATATTTTATGGTACGAAAATTTAGTCCGTATTTGCTAAAAAAATTACACATTCACCTAATGTAACTACGGCTTATTTTCGAGCCCAAGTGATAGCCGTCTAAAGAGAACAAAAAAGTAACATTTTAAGCTTTCAATTTTATGAAATGCTCCAGGCTTGGATCTTCTTTATTTTACACTTTCCTAATAACCATAATTTAGGGTAATTAAAACATGCCAATGGTTCAAAAACAAAGGAGCATTCCGGACAACTTGTGCAATTGAAGACACTCAAATGACAAGTTATAATGCTTAGACACGCTCAGAGAAAACAGAAAATACACTTGACAAGACTCCTAAATTTCATATCGATAAAATTCGATGAACAGTTATTCGATACCAAAATAATAAAAAATTAAGAAGAGTTAACAAATGATCACCTGTATTTCGCTGTCAAGCGCGGATGTAGAGACCCTTGGATGCGTGGCGATGTTGTGCAGCGAGTCTGTCATGGCGGTGCGGACTCTGCGGACGTCGTTTGCTGCATTTTTGCTGCGCACGCGGTACTCCTTGAGCTGGTCGCGGTATTGTTGGATCTGAACGCATAAAAGACATAAGCCAAAGAAGAATATTAGAGGAACAACTTAGTTTGCGACGTCGTCTGAACTAGTTTCTTTGAAATTATTAAGAAGCTTTATTGAAGTGCTGATTACGACTTGATTTGTAGCGAATATTGGAAATTGATACTCTCCACTCTTCTGGACTGACATGGATAGTACACAACACTCTGTTTTCATAAGAGTGTAAGCAAATAAAAATTTCGAAAGATTAGATGGATTTCATACATGTATAATCAAGTATTACTTTTAGAACGCCGGCGCATGGGCGTCAATTTATAATCTGAATTTACAATGCAAAACGGCTCTAAAACCCACACATCAGTGAGAAAACACAACAGAAAAATATGAAATTAAACTTCAACAAAAATCAAAAACTGTTAAAACATAAAAAAACGAGAAAATTACACCACTGCATTTCAACTCAGTTTTGTTGAATGAATGTGGAATGAAAATTTTGTTACTGAAATTTTATTTTTTTGATAATGTAAAAAAAAACAAAATTCATGCGAAATCAACAAACAGTTTCTAAACAGCAGACGGTTTCCGTATGAAAACATCTTCACCATTTATGGAATAGTTTTATGTAAAACTGACGACTCAAGAACTATTCGTAATTACTGATGAGTCGGTGTTCAATAACGTGATCAATTTTGTTATCAAAGATAAGCGACAAGAGTGATTTGCCAAAGCATTTCATTGGAGGATAAAAATAATCAGCAAACAAAGGAACATTATATTGAAAAGGACAATTCATAAGAAATAACTCTCACTGAGTGTTATCCCAGGAGGCAAGGTGAATAGAACTGTGAATGGTAATCCGCATCATTTACACTCCTAGACCTAGAGAGTAGCCATACTTATACCAGTAAATAATTTCAGGCTTATCAGTTACCCCGCTATCGAAAAATAGTTCTATGTCACACTGAGAACACATCAATTATGATGACACCAAACAAACCCTGTGTAGAACCAAATACATTCTTCCTTAACGTCGAAGAGGAATCCCACCATTAAAATATTCCTAAAAACCTACAAAATAAAAAATACTCTATGTCAATAAAGAATAAAGGCTATAGAAACAACGCAATACGTTTTTTAGGGTAATTCAAAATCATCCAGATGCTTCGAAAATTTCTACAGCGATTTTTCGCAAAAAGACTGAGCGGTAACAGATAGGAAGTATTGGATGTTCAGGAACTAGTAGAACTGAATAGAACAATTCAATAAAGTAACAGCAGATGGGACACATTTTCACAAGTTCCACGTAGTAGGAAGGCAATACCTGCTGCTCGAGGGCATGGATACGCAACTGACATCTTTCCTTCTCCTGCCTGAGAGTCTCTAGTTGGAGGCTGAGGCGGCGCAACTTCTCGGAGTCGGCCTGGCGCTCACGGCGTTGCTCGTTCCCTAGGTCTCGCAACTGTCAATCAAAAACGAATTTCGACATTTAATATTTATCAACGTTGACCAAACCCACCTAACTCTTGATGCAGGAGCTGTACGTACTGCTCCACAAAAAGCTATCATTTGTTTCCATGATATCGTACAATCGTTGAACGTATTTCATGAATTTTAAATGATTGTCTAGACTTCCAAAAACAAGGTTTACACTATATTCAAAAAGTTCTAATATTTATTCAGTTCAATTGATAACTCAAAGCTCACATTGGTATCGAAACAAACGCAGTACTACTCCACAACCTTCAAATATTCAAGAGATGCTCAGATATGGTACATGATAATTGCTCAACACCAATAAATCTATTGATTAATGTAAATTAACAGAAAAACGGCCAAAAAATATTTTGGATTACCATAAACACCTGTAGGTATTGAATAATTTATTTTTGAAACGGCGTAAAATTTAAATACGAACCAAACACATACACATAGTGAACACACGACACAAGAGACGGGTCTAAGTCTGACACTTTCACGATTGTATAGCATTCAAATTTTAAGATGTAAACTAGTGTTTATTGAAAGCATATTTTCTTGACAATGTTCAACTCAAGGCACAAAAATAATGAGACATCAATGAGCTTTATTCGAAAGCATTGCTAAGCTGATATCCACGTACCTCGGCCAGATGTTTCTGCTGTATTTGTGACTTTTCACTCTCGATTTCATCCAACTTGCGCCTGAGCTCAAGGTTTTCGAAGCGAAGAGATCCGAGTGATGCGTCTCGGACGGATGCGTCCACTCCGTCTGCGCCGGCACCCAACGACGAATACTGAAATTTTCAAAGAAGCTCAAGTCACAACAAAAACGTTTGATTTTACAGAACGTAGCATTAGAATCCTAATTTTTGAACTCCATTCTCCGCATTGTTGCTGTATAGGCGCTGGCACAGCCAGAGCACTAACACGGCAGTCTGACAAAGAGCACATGGCTATCCTACTTTAATAATTGTAGTGCTGCATGTTGTGATTTGGGAGCGACAGCAAGCCAAATTCGACTGTCCACTTTATCAATTAAATGATTCTCATACACTTATTTGCACAGCTAAAATGTTGCTTCGAATAATGAAAATACCAACGAAGAGATGAATTAAGTAAATCATTAATTCTCGTAGTATAACGGAGTTACGTGGACGGGAAATTGAATTAATTAGGGTGTTTTCTCATAATTTCATACAGGGATCATTGACGGTGAAATGGATTGTAATTGAAATGTTTAAATATTAAGTATAAGAGTGGACTGAAACTTTGAGCATGAATTCTAAAACTCATAAGAAATCCCCGAAAAGGAAATTATTGGTAAACAATGAATAAACTTAAATTGAACAGTTATTACCTTAATATAGAAAACTAGAGCCATAAAATTACCTGACGCCGTTCTGGTTGTACTCGAAATCGTAAATTTCTATGTCCGTATGAGTTCCTCTCCGTTATAGGAAAGCAATCCCATTTCAACAAAAAAGAAAACTATATTGATATATACATCTACCAACATAACATCTAAGCTCTTTTTTCCTCCGATTTTTCATCTTTAATAACTTTTTCATAATACTTTCAAACACATTGCACGGCAGCTATCAAAGAAACAAACCGACTAAACGTACAAGATCATGATACATAAAAATAAATTATATTGATTGAACATTTAGTTTCAACATTAACTCCATAAATGAAGCGATACGAGCGCTGGAAAACAAATCTGTCGGTAGAAGAAGCAAGAACAAGCGAATAAGGCCTCATAGAGTGGAGAACGCGTTCGGGATTATAATTATTATTAGCCCCATTATTAATGCGGCTAATTATTTTTGATTTTACTCTTAACCTTCTAGCTCTTAAAATGCGAAAGGAAAAAATATAGAATAACAGGGAAAATCTGAGTTGAAACGCAAACAACTATCAAGGAAATCTCACCTTTCCGAGAATTTTTTTGATGTCAGTCCGATCCTTGTCGAGTCTGAACTCGAGTTTTTCAAAATCCCGCTTCTCAGCTTCACTCACAGCTAACTTCCGCTAGAAAAGAAGAACAGCGTAAACGAAAAATAACTTGCTGGCTGGTCACATAACTTCATAATTCATGATAAATATGCATTAGTTTTCACACTTTTTATGACAGTGAAAGTTAAAAAATGTTAATATGTTTTTCTAAAGAAATTTTTCTTGTACAAGAGGCAACAGTCGAGTGCATCAGGGACATACTGTACACAAAAACGCGAGAACTTGTTCTTACATTCCATGTTATCAAATTAGCCATTTCGAAGTAAACCACATTTCTCTGGAGCTTCTCAAACAACACGGTTCATTTTTCGAAACAAACTAAACTAGTCTATCCCTACAAAAAGAATTTGTATTTTAGTCAGTTTTTACGTTTTTCGCCCTAGCTCCATCTTAAAATGGGCAAACAGACAAAAAAAAGAACAGTACTATCCAGGATGCCGTGCTATGCACATCACTTAATATATCTGCAGATTTTAAAGTGTTGTAATAGTATTTAGTAATAAAACACGAAGCGCTAAGTAACAAGAAAGTTCCATTATGCCGGATATAATAAACAATTTTTACGCTCTCTCAGACTATAACTAACAAAATTAAAATACCATTGCAGTATTATTCTACCAGGCTGATCGTACATCTACAAGAGCATCAACACCCATTTTTGTTTTCTTATTTAACTGATAGGATAAGTTTTAAAAAACACCATCCACAGCAGACCCCTTCAACGTCCGTGAATTTCAAAATTAAAACCAGATACGACAGCAGAACACAAAGCCCTTATCAGGCGGGCCACACAGAATGAAACAGCGTAGTAGCAAACCTCGACATCAGAGAGTTGCGTCCTGAGCTCCATCTTCTCGTGCTCCAGCCTCGTCACCTTGGCGATGAGCTCGTCAGCAGTGGTGTTGCGCTCACCCAGGTTCTGCAGCAACAACCGTTATGCTGGTTACGCTAAATGTATAGTTACGCTTTGAAAGCTTCAAATTGTATCGTTCGATCATTAACACACGTTGCTATTTTGTTCAAATTGTTTCAAAGCAAATAATCCGAGACGCTTTAGTAAAAAAAAAGCATAATTTCTCCAAAAAATAATGAAACAAATATCTTCGTGTTTGGCTACATAAGAACTAACTCCTCTCAGCGCTTTTAGCTTCATCTCAAGGTCAGCGTTCCTGATCTCGGCGTTGGCGAGGTCCTGCTGAGCCTTCTGCTTGGCATCCGTCGCCTGCTCCTTCTGGCGCCTGAGCTCGGCCAGCGACGCCTGGCAGCTCGCCAGCCGCTCCTCCAGCTGCCGCCTGTCGCTATCCGTGCGCGAGAGAACGTTCTGCGACTGCGCGGTTCAAAACGAGTATTATGGGGAGGATGAGGTGTTAGTGAAGTAATCAGAAAAGAGAATGTTATGGCCTAATATGAACTGCAAGTTACCATTTAGAGTCCAATATTCACCACAATGAGTATGCTGCGCCTTCTCCTCCCCCACCACTCACCCTGCTGAGCTCTTCCTCCAGCCCGCTCGAGGCCGCCACAGTCTCCTTGAGGCTGCGGTTCATGCCACTCAGCTTGTCTTTCAGGTCAGACTCGGACGAAACAGCAGCTGCAATGCGGGCACGTAGCTCTTCCACCTGACACATGAAATGCAATAGTCTAGTATAACGAGATAAGATCCTACGTATGTGTGAGGCGTTACACTGTATACGTAGCTGGAATAGTGACTAAGCTTTTAAGAAATTTTACATGCGGTTCTCAACTAGAACTACAAGCTGAGTTAAACGACTGAGATATGTTCAAGTGATCAAACACGATTTTTAAACGTGTAAAAAAATATGACAACACAACATACAGTACATTGGAAGTTAATATAAAAACCCGACTTACTATGCAAAAACTGGATTTCGGAGATGTTACAAAGAATATTTAGAACACAAAATACTAAAATCTGGTTAAGAAGATTCTTCTCCGTAGTCTAACGGAAGTTCTTCCTTGATATTCTGTTCATATATTCCCTATTTTCCTATAGAACAGGGCTCACAGCTTTGAGTGAGTTAGTTTGTTCATTAAATTTACAGTTATATCCAGAAATTTCAAAAGAAACCTCATAAACAGACCATGTAAATAAAAACCCATCACACAAACAATTTAGTAGTCAATGTGACTCACTACAAAAGCGCTGCACTGTGGAAGTACTGTGAAGAAATCCCAATGCAAAGATTATTACACTCCGAGTAAAAAACGAGCAAACCAATTTGAAACAGTTCACAAAGTATCTCATTCAAAACATTTCGTGTAAGTACAAGTAGTGGAACAAGTTGCACTAAAAAAAACATAACATTGGCTTCACAAGTAAGAATAGAAAATGGATGTAATAAGGGAAAAAATAAATGAAAACGATAAAAAGATATACATACGTGCACTGAACAGCAAAGGTCCAAACAATCAATTCCAGAACAAACCTTGGCTTTGAGGGCGGCATTTTGGTCTTCCAATACGCGTATTGACCGCTGATTGGCATCACAGCTGCTCTTGGCGCTCTGCAAACTCGAGTTCATATAACAACTGGTAACAAAAA
Organism: Platorchestia sp. MABIK; assembly: GCA_014220935.1. Classification (NCBI taxonomy): domain Eukaryota; kingdom Metazoa; phylum Arthropoda; class Malacostraca; order Amphipoda; family Talitridae; genus Platorchestia; species Platorchestia sp. MABIK. Next base: position 23,968 of record JACJUY010008076.1, read on the forward strand.
TTTTTTTAAGGTTATTTATTTCTATGATCTAATGACTTCACTTGCCATCAACAAATCTCATCATCGGGAGAGATGGTGTTGAGGTATAACATTGCTGTACAAGTCAAACATAACGACTTGTGAACGACGGAGTCATTCACTTTTGCCCCGTTTCGCAAACTAATGTACTGCGCCAAATCTTGCAGCGCACGTCTCTGGTTACTCGAAGGTTAGCACTTTACTGTAGCGCCAGTACTTATGACTTCTGAGCGCAGGTTGACCCATTGGGTAATCGTCACAACAGTCACGCTGATTGGTCAATTCTGTGTGCCCTGGTCTCTAAGGCTGCCAATACTATCTAGTAGTCACGGCAATCATGCTGATTGGTGGCGTCTGTGCTTCAGTCAGGTCTTTAAGTTTGCCATTACTGTTTAGAGTCTTGGGCTGAAACCTACGCTGTGATGCTACGTACCACGTGCAATGTTATCTTAAATTTGTTTTTACCATGTACAAACGATTGTTAAATAAAGATTAATTTTAACAAGGATTCATATGCACAATATTTACAATAAACCTCAAGATTTGAAAACTTCAACACATGAGTACAAGAAAAACTAAAGAAACGAAGAAAAACTTTAGTGGTAATTGCCATGGTCACTTGCTTCCAAGGCTTGGCCACCTGACAGAAGAAAGTATAGTGCTAGGTGACAGACTGACCATGAACCGTAGTTCTAGTGATTGCATAGTTACTTGATTAAAATCATTGACACAAAAGCCACATCGAAAGGCTCACCACGTCCCCATCACTACGATACCAAGTGGCTTCTCATAACAAAATTCAAACTACAGCTTCATCACACGGTTCATTTGATGGTTTTACCATAAAGCCCAATTGTGATGCTCCGATTTTAAGCTTTTCAAGCCTAGAAATCACATAGAAACAATACTGGGTTAAAAAGTCGCAGGACGTCTGGTGAGATTCAATAGAAACAGACCTCAAGCTCAGCGTGCTTCTCAGTAGCTTGACGCCTGGCAACGTTGAGGTCAGTCTCCAGCCGCTGCTTGGCGTCTTCCAGCAATCCACAGCGCTGCTCAAGCCCCCGGGTCCGCTCTCGCAAGTCTCCAGCCTCCGACTCCAGTCGAGTCTGCGCTGATTTCGCCTTCGAGAACCGATCCTGACAAATTGAAAATTGATTCTTAGAAAATACCTTTAAACATACATGAATCGTATTAATACAGCAGAAATATGATGGATCTGTCACGCTTCGTTAGACAATAAGTCAGCACAAGGAAAGAAAAAGTCTGTTTACTAAGGAACTGCAAGCATTATTGAAATTTGACGATTGAATAGAATAGATGTTTACAGTAAATCATGAAACAACATATGACATGAGGAAAAACGCAACAGCATCGCAGTAGAAAAATTTTAATCGTTTTAATTTTAACTCGTCTGAAATACAAACCGAAGATAAAAAATCTTGCATTTCCATTCTACAAACAAAATCTAGATATTTTGTTGTATATAATCTCACATTGTATATTTTAATTGAAAAAACAAAGATAAAGTCAGGGTCCCACACCTAGAGCACATGCAGTACTACTGCACCTGTCAGTTCATGCTTCGTACGAGCTCAAAAAACAATCAACAGTATTGTTGTACTTTGAATAAACTGACTAGGAGACGCACCTGAAGCTGCATTCTGTCGTGATCGAGCTCAGCGAGCTTCCTCTTGAGTCCGCTGACTTCTTCAGTGAGCTTCCTTATCTCGCTCTCCTTGCGGTGCAGGGCGTCCTCCTGGGTACGGCCATATTATCATAGTCAACACTACAGTGGGACAAAGCTGGGGAGTGGGGTGGTGTTGGTGGTTTGGGGCGTAGCGAAATAATGAGGAACGACGATTTTTGTGTACAAACTAAACGAAGTTGAGTATTCTTTTCAAGTGCGAGAAGACCGAGCGTGAAATTTTTACACGATTAAGTGTAAAGCAATCAGATTAAGGATTTTTGGAAAAAAGAGTAGAATATGCGAGTAACTGAAGGAAAAGGTTCAGGAGAGACGAAATGACGATATTTAGGAGCTACAGCTTCAGCTGTGACACAGGATATCAGGTTTAGTACTGACACGACATACTAGGTTTAGCAGAGACAGAAAAGAACAAAGTTTAAAAGTGTGAAGTTGAGGAGAGATAGCAGTAAGACCTAGATTTACGAGGTGGCAGACAGGAATAAAGAGAGAGACAGATTTACGAGGTGGCAGACAGGAATAAAGAGAGAGACAAATTGACGAAGTTTGAGGGCGAGCTTCAAGATTGCATGCAACAATGGAAACGGAAGATAAGCAAAGAACCACACCGGATGGCTAAAATTGGGGAAAACGGCATGAACTAATTTGGAGGGTATTAAGCCAAAATTACGGAAATAGGAGGACAAATGGATCAAAACAATAACAGGTAAAGGACGGCTAAATGTAATAGACAACAGTGAAATTTAATGAAGAATAGCATGATACTGTGTCTTCGAACGTGAAAGCGTAATAATTAAGGAAATAATAATAATTACAATAATGGATTATAAGACATGGTCGGAAAGAACGAGACATGACAAAGACACTCACAGCAAGTTAAAGAAATGAAGGCACAAATCAAGAAGACTGCAGTAACTAGCCACTGGCATCGGCAGATAACATCGTGACATAGGAGTAAACCGAAGACCATTATTGAAGAGCAAATGTATAGTAGCGAATATAATTACGTCACCTTGAGCGTTTTTTACACGTAACTGGTCTTAAACATTCCAGATCGATTTTATACTTTAACATAATATAGGAAACAGTGATTAGGAATTTTACACAGCGTCAGACCTGATTTCAAAAATAGTTTTGAAATCGTTCGTGTATCTCTCAGTTCCATTAAAATGACGCATTCAAACTGCTGTTTTTGCATTTGTTTATTTCACAAGTGTCTCCCTCAGATATACATTTCATTCTAATACTATGACTGGGTTTTACGCATATTTGAAGAAGAAGCCGTAAAGTAAAATGTCAATTTATAAGGGACTTAGATCAACTAAATATAACTTAACATGATACGCAATACCGATGCAACTGAGGGCACTAAATGAGAGTTCTTTGAAATGTTAACACGGTTACCATTTACGCTTAAATTAGTAATGAAAAAGCGGAGAAGAGAAATAAGAGACGTAAGTTTTAAGCCATGAAATTAAGCTTAAGGTTAGACATAACAAATATTAAATAATGGCAGTGAACACAAAGCCTTGCAGCAGGATTTATCGGACAATGGCTAGAACTTTGGTCAGAACTTGAACGAAATTCCTATGCTTAACCACATTCCAGGTAAATAATGATTGAGATAGTCAAGCTGAGAATTTTGTACAGTTAACTTAAATTAGATAATTACAATCATCAGGATTATAAGACGGCACTTAAGAACTCCGAGATCACCTGGCACAGTAATGAAAAAAAAAGAGATGAAAGAAAGTTGTAACTTATAACAATGCAATAAGAACCAGCTGGAACGATGTTGGCCACATAACGAGGAAATAAAATAAAGAAGATGCAATTTTGAAAGAGTAGACGCAATAAAATTTTCACTGACCATTTAAAACGACTGAACTAAAATTACATTAGATAGACGGTTGAATCAAATTAAATGAATGGTTCAAAAATCAGTGGCGAGAATTAGGGTTGACTATTTTATTCTGCTCATAAAATGTGAATGGAATGAACCAATATTGAAATACAGTTTTCCTATCCATGACGGTATGTAACGGAAGAGCCGTGCAATGAGAACCTTAGCAAATATTCAAGCAGCAGATTTAACACAATAACCGACGGCAGTAAAATTAACAGGGTAAACAAATATCACATTTTAAAAGCACACTGACTAAGTTCTACAAAACTAATGCTGCGAGAAATTTTACGCGGGTTGAAATTGATTTAAATCGACGCTTTTTCACAACCAACATTTATAAAGTAACTTATTTTAACACGGTTAATTAGAAAAATCACAAGGACAAAGAATAAAACCATACACCACTCAGGTGGCAAATACATAAAACTAAATGACTTGTAAGTAAATAGGGCTCCATTTGACGCACGAATCGAAGAGTTGTACAGAATTTTTTCTCCAGTGGCTTCAGAATGAGGTCAAGGCCGCTAATTATTTCATCCCGGGTGTAATTGAATAATTTGACTATTTTTTCAAATAAAAATCAGGAAAATGAATGATGTTGATCAACCTACATCATTAGCATTAAAATAATCAATTTGAAATTTTTTTAAAAAACTGGGCATAATTTTTGCGTTAAATTGAACTTATGCCTCAACTTTGTAAAATTCCTAAGTAATA
>JACJUY010008077.1:10532-37894 GCA_014220935.1 Platorchestia sp. MABIK
ATGTTGTGAAGGCCATAACTCGGAAATGAAGCATTTCCGGACATATGTTGTAATGAACTATTTTGATTGTCTACATGTGGGAAATACATACCTGAAATTATGCCGTGTATTTTTGAAACACCCTGTATATGTGGGTTTAGAAATATACCTTAGGCAGGCGTTGTTTTCCATTATATCCATTCCATTTTACATAGTTAGCGCCACCAACCTGTCGAAAACTAATTCAAACGTTATTTTTAGGTTATCTGGTTTGTACCTTCGAAACTTGAGACTGAGACTTTGTGAAAATCGTAAAATTTGCCGTTGATCTCAAGTAATCATGACAGATGACCTGTCATGTCCTTTACAGTTTCATGTCGGATGACGTCGAACTGTTTTAAATATATTTATGTTGTTAAATAAATAAAAAATGTTCACCTTATAAGAAAGACAGAATTCGGTAATTTTTAAAACTCACTAAGCAGTATTTTTGTACGGCATTTTCTAGAATTGATCCCATGCAAAAGGAGGGTAATTATTACAAACTAGTTTGTTTTCTCTTTCCTGCTACACACGAATAAGTTACGAATGAACGTCTCCGTAAAGAAACACTTAAAATTTTCGTACTGTACGGGATTTTCAGCCATTTCAGAAAACTGGAATGAACGGAGCGCAAACACAACTCGAAACGAAGCTAAAACTGGACAACTTCGCGCAAAATTCCACCACAGCCCACTAGTCAGTCACACACATTAGGAGTGCCGGATTTTCAGATACATGTAATGTAACCCCCAACCAAAATATCACAGCGCTCCTAAACAAAAAATATCTCCCCTCCTTTCAATCGCCATGGAAGTTAACCAAGCACAAAATAGCACAGTGGATTCATTCCCCGTTACGAGACCACGCAACGGCAGTGTCATATTAACCTGAGGTACCGCATTCAAAGCTAGCGCTGGGCTAGACGCAAATGTAACATAGCAGTTAGAATGTCTGTTTTAAAAGAAAGTAAAAGAGAGAAGCTAAAAACACCAGTTGCCAGTACGAACCCCTACTTTAGAGAACTGGTCAAGTGTGCTGGAAATGTAAGCATACACACACTCTCAAAAGTATAACACCACAGGAGAACTTCTGTCCGTCATTTGAACGTGATTGAGGTCATACAGGAAGATGTTTATATTAATTCCAATTTTGTTGTTCAATACATGGTCAAAAATCGCACTCGAATAAAACAAATAACTTCACCTTCATAAACAACTGGGTATATAATAGCGACAAGTTAATTTGAGAAGGTATATACATACGTTCAGAAAATCATTGCAACTGCAGCTCAATTCCTGGTTCGGGGGCTCACCTGAAAAGAGAGAAATATTGTGAACAAACATTTCTCAGATGAAATGGATACAGATCAAAATTACGTAGAAAATCAGGTTTAAATTGATTAACATACTTTTCAGAATCCATTTTAAATGCGCACGTTTTCGACTCAACACACTTTTCATGAAAGTTACTCTCCTGATGTATGACATGACCTAAGACAACATGAAAAAAGAACAGAAACAAGGTCTAACCGTATATTCGCGTAAACTGAACGCAGCTGAATACATCACTCACATACACACTCCACCAAAATATTATGCAATATTGGGGCATTAACGTTTACTGCCCCAACTGAATTCAACAAGAGCGAACAAACAGCATAGCCATTTGATGAAACTGTTGATGAACTTGAATTTCGAGAATAATAAATTGGAATAAAATTCTGTAAAATTCACTCATATCTCCTACAGGTACGACCACCGTAAATGAATATTATCATAATAAACCAGAATACTATACAAATAGTTCAATCAACAATGTGTTCAAATCGACGGATTCGAATTCTGTATGTGGGTACTTATCATTATATTCACGTAAATAACGATGAAACGTTATGCGAACTTCAATCACAGAATTGAAAACATCTCGACTTGGATCTCAGTGAATGCATTCAGTCCCATATGGAAGACTTTGCAGCAACGTAACAGCACTGAAATTACACAAGTGTTTGTGTTGCACCAAACAAGAACACTAGACTCTTTCACAAATTCCTTTAAGAGAAGAATGAAAAAAAAAATAAAAAATCGGAATCGATTTATTCAAGATATAATTTCCGTTTCCCTTTAATCAAAGCCATTATCACTATGAAACCACAGAGTAAAATTTTAAGCAGCGCCACGATGGCGCAAATCTTAAGCATCTGTTTTCACAGCTCTCCAAGCCGGCCAAAATGTAAATGACTTTCGAAAAGACGATAAATTGAAGCAAAAAGAATAAAGAATGAAAAAAGAATACATTCGTGCGGTTGATTGAAAGTTGCGTAGGTCTTCGCTCCGGAAGAGAACGAGAAATGGGGTAAAGGGAAAATAAGGCCCACATAAATACAAACCTAAACTCATGACAGACAGACAAGTGTAAGTGAACATATTTGAAGTGGGTTGCTGGCGTTACCACTGGGGAGCGCTTAGACTTCAAGGTACAACGCCGAAAACGAATACCAGCAACACAGATTACATTAATGTTAGTTTATGCATCCCTAACCGCAACAAAGGCGTTCCAAAGAAAGGAAGGAGAAAGTCGCCATTTAGGATGGACTTGAGGAAACCCCAAAACCACCTCTCCCTCAGTGTAGCACAAGAATTTTACATTCCCCAGGGGCATCAAGTCTCTAAGACGCGCTGAGACGAAAACCTTTCAGTGCAAATCTCTTGCGATTTCAGGAAATAAAATACGAAAGTGATTCAGGGTCAAGGAAAAGATCTTTTTTTTTCTGTCATCCACAACAGGTTATCAAATTTTAAAATTTCGAGGCAGTTCATGTTTTTCTGTTGCATTTCTGCTGGAAGTTGCCCATTTATCAATTCGCCACAACATTTGCAATAACTCTCAGGTTCTGTCTGAGAATATTTTCTCAGTAATATTCTTATGAAAATATGTTCTCTATGTCCATTACACAGTGAAAGAAAGCACTCTTGGAGTGCGAGGTTGTGCTACCTATCCCGTAATGCAATTCAATATTGGTTCCATGTAAACTACTTGACTCCTAGATGCAAAATGTTTAATGCCTACGTAAGTGCATATAACGATGACCTGCAGTAGTATCGTACCTATACTACAAGCCGCAAAATCTTCAAAGTGCTAGAGACACAACTGCTGCAAATTGTCATTAAATTACTCTCGTGTTTACTGCCTGAATTCTCTTAAATTTAGCACCAAAAAGAAAGCAAGTGCTTTAAAATTTGAAAGTCTTCCACTTTTGTTATTATTTATTTAGGAGGTCACAAATAAACCACTAGATTTACTGCAAACAATTGACAGCGTGCACCACACACCTCAAAGTTCACATGAAGCGATATCATTACCACGATTGCTTACATTTCAGAGAAAGTCGGAAAACATTGCTTTGTCTGATCGTATTAAATTTGCCAACGTCGCACACGAGCCTTGCCTAGTGATTTAGTTACCATTGATTGGTAGTAAAAACTCAAAGAGCAGCTTATCACTTTCAGTGGAGGACGCTTGGAGCGAACTAAAAATTTTATGTACGAGGCGCACAAATTGGTAATTTCTCTGAATATTTACATAGAAACTAAAATATTCAAGCACCAGTTGGTTTTCACTGCGGTTACTTGACTTCTGGTTAATTTTTGCAATAATTATAGTTTTTATGACAGAAATCACGACATTTTGACATTTTAAATTCAGCCTACTTGAGACTTTTCTTAATTTACTTCTCCAAAAAAAGAGTTCGCCCCGTGAAACAGAACATAGTGAAAATATTTGGGATTCTTCTGCTCCTGGAGCACAAAGAGCTACAGACGCGCATGTATGATCAGCGGCTTTTCTAAAAATACCTCAATCACTGCGCATCCACACTCGTTTTGGGAGCCATAAACAATGTCTCTAACAGTAGCCGACATTTTTTAAACAATAGTGAAAATAAAACATTTCATCACAGTGCGCAAGTTTTTTCACCTCCAAAATGCAACGAATCTATAAATTTGACACCGCCGTCGTTTCTTCTAAGCCACTCAGTTAACATCGCAAAAGAAGTTGAGCTGAATGTTTTTCAGTAAGAGACGAAATAAGCAGCAACAGCATTGATCTTAATTCATATTTTCGTGAAAATGAAACGTTACCGCAAATCCTTTCAACGAAATTAAAGACAACATCAAAAATCATGATACCCAAGATCTAGAGAAAAATCATTTTTCAATAATTTCCAATTCCGATGACGCTCACCAACAGCAGCATCATTCCCAAGGATAGAGTAAACAAATTAGATCATTATAAGTTAGCCTAAAACTTCCTAACCACATGAAATGTGTCCTCTACAGAGAAAAGATTAGGTTCTTTGAAGCCTCCTTAATCATAGCGGTATTAAGTGTTTCAAAGAGAACGAGGAGGGAATACTATTTAGTTAGGGAACAGAGAATCTTTATCATTACTATTATATATGAAAGTTTTTGTCCTCCCTTTACCACGACAAAGATGTTCCAAGAGAGGAAGGATAAAGGCATCATTTAGTATAGAGTTGAGAGAACGCGGAATCTAAGCACAAGGTGCATAGAAACAGTGAGCTAAGAAACAAGTTCATGAAACAAGAAAAAGTTGCAGAAGAGAGTAGTAGGTGCTGAAAAACAGAACAGCAATGAACCGAAAAAAGATGGTCCGTAACAAAACAAAAACCCATTTTATTTTAACAAAAAGAAAGCCTACCTAACCATTAGCTCAGGCCCTCACATAGTCCCCCTGGGAGCGCTAATTCCCATAGATACAGTAGTTGTATTCCCCTGAGGGGGGACGGAGAATCTATGCACAAAGCGTGTTTTCACGCAAGATCTTCTGAGCATAGAAAACTAAGTTAGGAAAGATGTTAATGAAACGATGCAAAATTTAAAGGAGAAAGTAGCAAGGACTGAAAAACAAGACCGCAGTGAACTGAAAAAAAGATGGTCCTCAGCAAAACAAACACTTTTTGTTACAACAAAAGGAAAGCGTACCTCACTTTCAGCTATGGACCTCACATTTCCCCCTTGGAGCGCTTGTACAATAGTTTCCCCCGCTACACAGAGGAATGAGAAGGGCAACACTTAGTATGAAATTAAAAGAACGAAGAATCTATGCAAAAGTGTGTTCTAACACCAGAATTCATACGCATAGAATGAGCTCGATTGGAAGAAACTTATCAAACAGAATATAAGTTGAAGAAGAAAATAAAAGTGTTGAAAAAATACAGAAGTAAACCGAGAAAAAATGATCCGTAACAATATAGAAATTAAATTATTCAAGTTTCAATTAAAGGAAATCCTACTTTATTTACAGCTTGGAACCTTTAATCTTCCCTCTGAGAACGCTAATTCCGATAGGCACAAAAGTCGCGTCCCCCTCAGGGAATAATGCTAACAATAAAGACATCTTGTTAGAATCTTTTCAAGCGAAATATTCATTATTTGTCATTTACATTCAAAAATTTAGCAGAGAACATCAAGGTACTTGTCGCACTTATCCTCAGCAACCAAGTCGTTCTCTGTATCGCTCGCTCACCGACGCTGGAAAATATCAACATAATTCCTGCTATTCTCATGAAGACAACAACTGCTTCCAGAGCCACTCCCACACTAAATTTACGGAGAATATAAAGAGAATTTCAGATTCTCGACCCCTGCCGAGACTTCAGCACAGATTTCGGCAGTCACAATTTCAGCGTATGTAAGCGCGAGTCATTATCTCGGCGGTGGTGCAGATAAGACGAGACCAATTTAAACACCGCCCACGTAATGGAGTCGGTAACTGCATGAGCCCGACACACCAGCGCATTACTGTGGGTGTTGATGGGCAGTCCCTACTTCAAAATGGATTAGATTCGAGAAAGCCAGTAGATCGATGACATGCTGCCGGATAAATGAGGGCTTAGAATGAGAATTCATGAAGCAGAATGTGGGGTGTCATGTCTCCAGTATACCGATGAAATGCTGCCGACTAAACGAGGGCTTAGAATGAGAATATATGAAGCTCAATTTGGGGTGTTATGTCTCCAGTAGACCGATGTCATGCTGCCCTATAAACGAGGGCTTAGAATGAAGGTGCACGAAGCACAGTGTAGGGTATTATATCTACTGCAAATTATTGAATCCAATACAAAAAGTGTTCGTGTTTGTATGTAGCTTCGGTGATGGACAATTTTAAACAAAGGAGATAATATTAAGTAGTGTAAGTTTGTATGTGGAAATTATTGTAATCGATGAAGAATCATTTAGAATATAATTTGCATCACTGTTTCCAGCGCCTTGGCTAGATAGAAGATAAGGAAATGCCATAAAATGTTGGTATTTGTAAATGACATTTATTAGTGAGCTTTTAGATGGGATAACAAGAGTTAATTTAAGCCACCCTAACCACAACAAAGGTGTTCAAAGCGAAGAATTAGGAAGGCATCATTTAGTTGGGAATTAAATGACCGGAGAATCCATGCACAAGATGTGTTCTCGCAAAAGATCCCCTGACATAGAATCAGCAGGTTAGGGAAGTTTGTTTACGGATCAAGAGAAAAGTTGAAGAAGGAAGTGAAATATGTTGAAGAATCAGACAGTAATGAACCGAAAAAAAGTTCCATAGCGAAACAAAAAACCTACTCTTTTTCAATTAAAGAAAAACCTACTTAACCTTCAGCTCAGGACCTCGCATCTTCCCCCTGGAAGCGCTAGTTCCCATAGATACAACTGTGGTATCACCATGAGGGGTATAAAAGCAAACATTGAAAAGATATTTATCGCCAAGTACGCAGTAAATTTACCCAACATAATTGTTCTGCGAAGTGAAAAATTTCCCCCTGGAGCTTTGAACCGCAGAGAATAATAAAAATATTCTCGAGTGCGATATCTCGCTGCTTGAGGCCGCACATAGAGGCAATATTTCCACATTTTCTTTGGGTGAGCTCGACCAATGGGAATGAGGATACAAAGCTTAAGATTTACGGTCGACTATGGCAGCTTAGAGCCAAAGCTTAACGTAGGGTTACAATTGCATTCCATACGACAGTCGCGCTTTAGACCAGGCAAGATTTGTTCACATTCATCCACTATATCGCAGGACATTTATTTACAGATAGCATCTTTCGTTGATAACCAAATGAATGAATGTCCTTAACAATCGGTTCCTTGCAGTTATCGCAGCTACTGAAGGACAAGCCTCGCAGCCAAAATGTGTTGCTGACCTCACTAATTGACGGCTGACGACGACAGTGATTGAACTGTGTGTGATTCAAGGCAGCTCATCCCACTCCACGGACAGCAGCGGGCCACCACTGAGAGCGGTCACTAGCTCACACACTCTCATTGAGACATGACAATTTTCCGGGAACAAAAAAGGGTTGGCAATCAAAGCGTTACAGCGGACACGAATTGTATACACTTACTCTTAAAAGATGACAGACAACAGACACAAACTGAGCGCAAAAGGGAACTGACGGTCTGTGTTCTTGCAGAGAAATTGAGTCCAATAAGAGAACCACCCACAGAGTGTTCTACTGATAATACTCTCAGAACAAACGCTGAAACGATGCAATAAACTAAAATTGAGTGTATTGAGATAGGTGGCAGACGATCGGCATTCTCAAGCACAGCAAATTGTTTACGGTTCGTACTGTATAAAACTGAAGTATTGCAGTGATAACTAGCACGAAGACAAACGCGGCTGTCCCCGGTGGAATGCGGAAAGAAAGACCCGACAGTTAACGGCCAATCACCGACACTTGATTCAGGAGTCTGCCATTGATTTTACGTTGCAGTTGGACAGGCCTAATTTCTGATTTCCTTGGAAAAACAGAGCGTGAGCTTCCCCACAGTTGACGAGGTAGCCGTGTGTGGAGTAAGTAATGCCGAGATATAATACAAGATGAGCCCTTCTCGGGCATTAAAGGCTGCAGTGGAACTCTTGCGATGTTCAAGACGCTACGACGCCCACCACTCGACTTGATCACAAGTAGCTACTGGTGGCAACTACAATGCTACGGGTCTCAAATATGGTGAGTTGAGGAGCAGAAGGAGGATTTTGAACCTCACACATGTTTCATTAGTGAATTTGAAGAACAAGTAACATTATTTGCACGTTCTTTGACTTTCCTTCTATCTTGAAAAAAAATTTTCCCGACGAAAAATGAGAAACGTAATATTTAATATAGCTAGAGAGAACGAAAATCTTCAATGGTACCATCAGGTGGTCAATTCAAATAAAATTCAATCGACGGTTCCAAGAGAGGATAAACTAGCCCTTGATTTTCCGATGTACTACATATCATAGAAGCGTTCATTGTTAGGTATATAAGATCGTGTTACACATTCATCCTGCCGAAATTTGTGATCAAGGTAAAGCTCTCAGGGGATACAACTATTGCACTTCAAGGAATTAGCGCTGCATAAAGTAAGATGTGAGGCCCTGAGCAGAACTTTAGGTCGACCTTCCTTTCACTGAAATACAAAAGGTCTACTGTTTTGTTGCGGACTACCTTTTTTATTCACTGTTGTTTTTTTCAGCCCTTAATATTTCCTTCTTTAAGACTTTCCTGACATTCAGATCGGAACTTAATAATTTTCCTTGGGACCCGAAATAAACTTTGTTCTAAACATACAGATTTTTCGTTCATCATTCTGATGCAATGAATAAATTTAACTTAATTTATTGCAGGATCTCAATATATTGCCAGCTAAATATTTTTTGAAAAATTCAAAAAAGGTTTCTTTGTTTTTTGTCTTGTAGTGCAGCCACCCCTTTTCTATGTACTCGCTCCAGGATTTATGACTGAGTACAATAACAATAGTTGATGTTTTGAATCGCAGTTCGGGCGCAAATGCTTACAGATAAGAGCTGTAAATCCCAGCAGCAACAGATCGGAACTAATATTGGATTTCCATGCAAGTCTAAAAACGAGTAACCAGGACAACGTGCAAATGTTACGGAGTTACAAGAATGCACCCGCAACAACAATCGAAGTTGTATTTGAACTTCTCAGAAGTTACGCTAAGTTCTTGCTCAACTCCAACTTTGCGCTCGTACATGCGCTGAGCTCTAAACCATGACACGGTCGGACAACTCTATTTCTGAACTCAAGCTAGGAGCTTTGTCATCATGGATTAAATAAGTTGGAATTCAACAGTTATACGAAGCTTACAGTTTCTAAAAGTAAACACGTTCAACCAGTTGCAACCAGTTTCTAAAAGTAAACAGGCTCTCATAAAGTTAAGCATTTTTCGTATACTCCAAACTGCAAATCACAGCATGACAATGATTCGTTCAAAACTTGACAAAATTCAAATGGAATCGAAACTATATGTCAAATGCACAGCCAAACTTCATTACCTTATTTACCGCAAGGTTTTTAAGTTCAAAATGCGGAAAATTACGTTCCGATAAAAAAAACGCACGAACTGGATATTTCTCAACAGATGTTTCAAACGCCATTGAGAAGAAGGTATGGACTTTTCTTTTTATGGCAGATAAAGGAACTTTCCTTTATAATATGCTACCGCTTAGCTCAAACACGGCACATATTCCTGCTGTTGAAGCAGAATGAGAGCCTAAATAATGGAGAAGTATTTCAAGACGCAAGGGCTTGTACGGACGTTGAAAGAGCGGGAATTGATAAATGGAAATTTGTCTTCAATGAGGCACAAAGGTACCCAAGTAACAATTGTTTCTATAATAATACTCTTAGAAGAAGATATTAAATACAAGTGTTTTCCTGTCCCAAACATGCGCTAATCTCGACACTAACAGGTAAAAACCATAAATTCAACTCGTCAAATTTCATTAAGAAAAAAGTTCGATTACTTGAGATCAACTGCAAATCCTACGATTTTCACAGTCTTAGTCTCAAGTTTCGAAGGTACAAACCATAAAATCTGAAATGACGTTTGAATTAGTTTTCGACCGGTTGGTGGCGCTAACAATGTAAAATAGAATGGATATAATGGAAAACAACACCTACCTAAATTATACACATAAACCCACACCAGACTCCTGAAACATGCATTGCTCACTTCGTGGTGTGACGCTAATGTGACTACTGAGGAGCGCTAGTTCGATCCCTAGAATACAGCCACGCTGACGAGAACAGACATCACCAACATTTTTCTCTGAGCGTTGCTCGGGGATCATATATACTCGTTCCCTGAGAGTGCTCAATATGAACGGAAGGACAATCCCCTCGAGCTCACCTACCTATGAAACGGTAACACAAGCAATTAAAACCTAAAAATATAAGTTCAAGTAAGTGAGCAAAAAATGAGACATTTGAACCACTTATTCAGCAAATTTCCACCGCCAATTAAAGTGACCTAATCTATAAATATATAAACTTCAAAAGTGCAGGTCGTCCGGTTTTGGCCATCGATCAAAAATCTGCGGTTCTTTTCCCTCCAACCACAAAAGTTCTTTGAGCATAAAACGGGTGCGGCTGAGTCAGCAATTGACTGCGCCAGAAATTTTCAATGGCCGTGAGAATTCCTAGAAATCAAGAGGACAATACCACGGCTATTTATTGCTATTACCAAGCAAAGGAAAAACTTTCTCAGGAGCCAAAATAAAAACTGCCGTCAAAGCTGCGAGGATCTTGAAAAAAATAAAAATGGGTCTTGAAAAATAATCAAAAGAACTATTTATGAAGGAAGCTTTTAGCTTCAGAAAAAATAGACCATTTATTTATTTTTATCTGAAAAAATGGCAGTCAGAAGAGACAGAAGAGAAATACTAATTTTGATCCCAGAAAAATATATTTGCAAATATGAAAATTTCAGAAGAGAATAGAGAATGTTTATATTGAAGAACACATTTGCTATTGAAGTTTTGGTGCAGGGAAACTACAAAAGAGTTTCCCTATTGGAAGAATAGGGAAAGAGGCGAGTGGGCTCTATTGGTCCAATTATCGGCTACCCGTGTCGTGATTGGGTCGTCAATAAGAAATATAGACAGATTTTTATCAGGAAAGCTTCTCGCTTATAGACATCGATACACGTGAGACCAGCCAGGCTTTGGTCTACGGGGAGCGGCTTAGAGAAGCTGCGTAACCCCGGCCTTCGGCCGCAAGGCAATGCTGAATAAATAGGCAACATATACAACTCCGGTCATGTCGCCAGTGGCTCTATAAATGAAGGAACTATTTTTTTCCAAAAGCTCATCAACTAAATAAAAGTGCGCAAACGATGCGCTCCATCATTTTCCTTTTCAAATTTTTCTTCAGTTGTACCAACAAAATTAAGAAAGAAGCACCGAGTTTTCTTGCCCCGCAAATAAAGCCATCTACACTTTACGAAAAACCAATCTAAGAACAAATATAATGAGTGAACTCAGAGACTATAACTTCATACACCGCCTAAATAAAAGTAGCATTAATAAAATGTTTGTGAGTTGGTAACTCTACCATCATAAGTGACATGAAATGCTGAACTCATCTAGGAATGGAAAACAATTTATTTCACAAGTGAAACTAGAGTAGACAAATTCCGAGTCTTGCAGACAAAACGATGAGCGAACTATTTAACAAAGTATATTACAAAACAAACCTAACGAACGTTATTCGATCATTCTCCCTTCAAGACAGGCTATACGCGCACTTCTAAGAGGAGTACTGATAAAGGCGTCTAGGGGTCAAGGAAATGCACCTGTTCTGTAAACAATTAAACACAAGTGAAATACATCTATTAACGCTACACACAAAAAATTATCTAAAGATAAAAATGTAACTTCAGAGATTCCAAAAAACCTAAAGCAGAGCTTCACATCTCGAACAATTTGCCAAAAGCTAAGAAATCAATTTACAAATTCTCTCCAGCTGAAACGATGTACTTCATTTGAGCCAGTGCTCTCGTGAACAGCACAAAATTAGCATTTAAAGAGAGTTTAAATATACTTAGCGAGATCAAGCGCCTAGGCACAACGTCACCGTCTGCTTTTAACGGTTGTAGAGAACGGCAGCTGCCAGTTAACGGGCTCTGGATTCAACGGGTCAGAGTGTAACGGGAGGGCTTTAGGCAGCTAATTGACTAGTCAGAGAGTTTACAAACAAGAAAATTGATGACGATAGAATACATCTAGATACGCCCGTAAACTTACACAGAAGAACGACAGGCCACCGCTGACGGATCAGTAGAGAATAACTTGAAATATTTATCAACTGAAAAAATGTTCAAATTCAAATTGATTTTAATGACCAAACACCCAATAATGTTTTCAACTTTCCCCCAAATGTATTTTTAATTTGAGAATCCATCATTAATTTACAGACAATCAATAGACTTGAACAATGACATAGAATATATGGGAACCGTAGTTGACCTGATGTAATCCTAGGTGAAAAATTTTTAGCCTGCCTTTTCCAAACCAATTTTTTCTACAAATACTTCGAATTATCGCACCTAAGATGAAAAACCTCAAAAAACCATGCGGCGAAAGGTCATCACGATAAAACTGAGAAAACCTTTATTAATGGCGTAAAGTAGGACACATTAGCGCAGTACATAAATGATACATGGAAAGTTTTGTGCTTGAAAATAGATAGGTTGAAGTTAGGAAAAGCTATTAATGCAATGAAAATACACTGATGCCCCCTATTCACAAAATCAGCGTGGACAAAACATGCGTCTGACAGCCATTTATTTTTCACATATAAATGAAGTAATTTTTGAATTGATTAGATTATCAGAGACACAGGATGAAACCAAGACAAATAACTCAGGTTTTCAAGTAGTTGAACATAAAATCGGCAAGAAATATAGCGATAGAAAATAATTTAAAACGATGAGGAATACGCACTATTTAGTGAAAACTAAAATCCCCGTCAAGGTCATGCATTTCTAGTTTTCGACAACACATTTGAATACATTCTCTGACGCGAGTGAAATCGATGGAAGAATTATGTAACCATTCGTTGCACGACGCAGCTACAGCGTAAAAAAGGCTAGAAAAATACCCAGTAAATCAACGGTTGGTTAATAAACAAACCCCTGCCGGCTAAATGTAAGGCGCTCACCTGATGCATATTGTCACTAATCAAACAGTCAAAGCCCTAGCGGAATATTTACGAGGTCGAGATTTTCATTTGAATTATGCAACGCTCAGCTCGCAAAAATCAGTTAATTTAGAGCTTCAGTTGATGCAGGTGTTACTGAAAGTGCAAAAATGTGCACAGAAGAACAATAAGACAAAGGCGTTCATCAGAGAACCTCCAAAGTATTCAAAATTTACACAGTTGAAGCCATGAACAAATGAATGAAAAGAACAAGTTAAAATTTGCCTTATTTCGTTCGATATGGCTCGTGAACCGATACAAATTAATAATGTGTTAATAAAAGTTGACAATTCAGTTTAAACGTGAGAGCAACCAAGTCTATTTATTACACGAAAGAAAATGCATTAGAGTAGAAATTAGAAGCAGTAACAGTAGCAAAGAATCACACTGGCTTTCCTGAAAGAAACGAAATAAAAGTTATAACAATCTAGGAAGAACATAAGTAGAAAAAACAGACCACTTAGGATATTACACGTTCAGAAGCAGGTGAATGCACGAGTGCAATCAACTGCCTACTCTCTGTGTGAACAATGCACTTTTGTTTCTCGATCAGCAAGCAAAAGAATGAAATTTTAATAAGTTTGAAATTGAATAAAAATTTCATGAAAACATGAGCGAATATAATCTGAATGAAACAGGAAGATATAAGCAATAGCGAGCAATGTAATGAAGCCATAAGAGAATTGATAAAACCGCATCACGACACAGTACGTAAATATTCAAGCTGGTAAGTTTTTTCAAACCAGATGAAGTGGCAACTTGTAGAACCTTTTCGTTCTCACGACCTAGAATCACTATTTAAACATTCGTTCACACAAAATCCCAAAAAATAATTTAGCATAAAAGGTCTGCCCAAAGTTTAAATCCAAAGCGAAAAAATTCATGAACTAGTTTTCGAAACACAAAAGCCAGTAAAGGTATTACAAGGAAATTTAACACTAGTGAGTTCCATTAAAATGGGGCAAAAACAATTTAAAGGAGAGCTCAAGAAAACTGCTGCGTTCTAACAGATATAATTTATGTAACAACAACAGCAAATGATTGATTACAAGTTAGTTCCAGCCTCTTTGTTACAAAAAAGAGGTTAAAGAGAGGAACGATGAAGTTATCACGGTATGGAGTTAAAGGGAACGCAGAATTTATGCGCAACGTGTGTTCCGGGATAGGATCCTTCGCGCATAAAAACAGTAAATTGAAAAAGGTTAAGAAAAAAAGATGAGTTGACGAAGAACTTCACAGGAGCTGGAAAACAGGACCGCAGAGAACCAAAAATGATGGTCATTAACAAAACAAAAGAACACACTATATTTCAATGAATATAATGCCTACCTAACTATCAGCTTAGGACCTCACATTTTCCCACTGGAAGTGCTAATTCCCACAGATATAATACAATAGTTGTATTCCCTGAGCGACATAAACAGCAAGCAAAGAGCACTTATTGAGAAAAGAAGCTCGGAGCGCTAGTCAACGACAGTGCATAAAGTAAACCATCGAAAGAGCGGCAACAAAAAGGCGTACATTTTTAGGAAGGCTATCGAGCCTTTCCGCCGTACGCGATACGCCACTTTTCGAGATAGAAGTTTCCAAACTTCACCAGTGTCAAAAAAGACGCAAAAGCTCTCTAAAAAATAAAAACTTGTGAGAGTTACATTTGCACCGATTCAGAACCTCAGCAGTGAGCACATGCGAAACAGCAGCATTTCAACTAAATACTGAAGCAGGATTAAATTGAGATCAAAAGTGAAAGCTGTGAAACCTGACACAGAGTCTTTGCGAATTGGCGAGACAAACGCAAAGCCAATTTACGAAGCAGACTTCAGGAAACTGGAGTTTGTTAGTCGAGTACTGGAATTACTTGTCCTTTTCTAAGAAATTCATTCGAACTCTGCTATCTTTTACAATTAAAATTAGTTCACTTTCAATAATTTAGAGCTCAGTCAATCAAATGATCTTTTCAATTAGGACTTCATTTGTTACAAAACCGTCTTTTTCATTCATTTTTATTCTGCTTACAATAGCTAAACAAATGAGGGCTAAGAACTCATCAGTTTACGCATCACAGTGTAAAGTAAATTGTTACAGTTCATTCGGAGCGCCTTGGTCTTTTTTTGGAATTCAGGGAAGGTTTAGAAATGCAACAATAATAGACCAGATCAAATACAACCTCCACGAACTAAATCATAAATAATTAACAAATCGCTTTCAAGTTACCAGAATGATTTCAAGGACCTGAAACTAAAAGAGATCCAAGGAAGATACAAGAATGACTGGATTGAAACATTGGAAGTTCAAGTATCATGTGGATCCAAATTGTTTTCCATTAAACTCTCGCCTGCGTTGAAAATTCAACAAAACAGTTCCATTCAAAACTTTAATAAGCATCATGAGGGTATGACATGAAGAGTGGCATAAAGTGCGAGCACGTTTGCCGTAGTCTAAAAAAAATTTTTTTACCTTCGAGAGAATTTTCAACGACGAGGTTGAGTTTTCAACGGATTGGGACTGCATTTAGAAACAATGATGGCAAAAATATTATTCAATTTTAAGCGAAATACGTAAGTCTTAGGCATGAGTTCTTCGTCAGAAAGAAATGGCATCCCGAAAAAACGCAAAAAAGTGTGGTAAAAAGACATCTAAATATTTGTTCTTTGAGAGCAACACACCCCGGTCCAAAAAGGTAGAAGTGGTCGCAGTTCTGAGGCAAGGTCGCTCAAAACACTCAATGGAGACATGAATAAAGCTTCAGGACGCTGCGGCGGTTGTCAATCAGCACCAGTCGTAAGAAAGAAGATCTAATTACTATAATATGATATTGAACCCCAACCTACTTATGAAGAGAAAAATGAAACAATGGACTCATCATGTGACCTAGCATTAAATAGCAAAAATTAGTCTAGAAACAAGTGAAAACTCATGAACAAAAGAAAAAACATAAAAATGTCGCAGTAGGAGAAAACAACTCGAAATATGTTCAACAAGAAACAAATTAATGAAATTCAGAATGCTGACTCTAGCACATGACAAAAGACAAGAACAAATTAAAAAAAGATGAGAAATTAAAGGAGGAACGGAGGAGAAAGAAGAGAATAATGAGTGAAAACACTAAAATAAGAAGTGGACGAGAGTCAGCGGTAGAGAAGCGACCGCCACGCAGTGTGGGAGACATGCACAGAATTTCTCACGGTGCCACGACCCAAACTTCCGCCGCACACGGCAGGACGGCGCTGGTACCTGCGCAGGCATCCCTTGCGCACGGTAGTGGCCACGCGTGTGAGTGGTGGGGGCACACGCACGGTAGTGGCCACACGAGCACAGTAATGGTGACACGTGCTGAAAGGAGGGAGTACGTGAACGGTAACAGCCATGCATGTACGGTAATGGCGACACGTGAGCTACAATGGCCCCACGTGCACGGTAGTGGCGACACGTACACGGTTATGACCACAAATTCACGGTAGCGATGGCCAGTGCGTGGTAAAATGATGGCCCTTGTGCAGTAGCGGCCATCTACGTACGGCAGAGGTAACCCATACATGGATGTGGCTACAAATGTACGGTAATGGCGACAAGCTTGACATCCCATACACAATCGCACAACTAGTGACCACTACCGAACATGTGTCTAGTTCGCCGCACCCCAAACACACGGCATCGTTCATGGCACGCGGGAGATACAAAACTCACCGAGTCTGAAACGTCTCATCCTCAGACGGAAGATTAACCTATTTATGTTCCGCAGAGCTTAAAACGCGTTCCCTAACTTGGGTCAGCTAACACAGCACGCACTCGATAAAAGATTAGATTAGATTATAGGTTAGTTTAAGCCTCCCTAACCACGCACTCGATAAAATGTTGCCACAAACAACAGAAACTGAACGGTCTCATTGTAATTTAATTTCGAAGAAGAGACAAGACCCGTGACAATCAGTAGTAGCGCACGACAAATGAAGATCGCATACAAGATCCGCGTGCCTCACATTAACGACAGTTGCCTTCCTCATAATGGAAACAATGAGCTAAGATTAGCTGAGTGCACAGATAGGACAAAAAACTGACTTAATCATGCTTTAAAAGTTGTGAACCGAGCTGCGTATTCTGCATTGCATCCGAGAGGCGGTGCAGAGCTCGGCTCAATTAACCAATCGCTAACGAGGCTTCACGTCAAGCAACAGCAGCCAAATTAGCTTTTACGAAACAACGACGATCGCCATCGGCTTCATGAGCTCTTTTACAGTTCAGACTTGATGAGTTCAGCAAGCACGGAAGATATGCACCGCCATCAGTGAAGGTCCCGGTCGTCTGGTAATGTGGCGCATCAGAACTCGGAACAATACTCTCGTGATCGCTCTCTCATACATCTTATCCAGAATTACTCTTGTTTGAATCGCACACTGTCCTCGCATAATGTTAATACAGATGTAACTGAAAATCCAGTAAAAATAATCTACAATAGTAGCAAATGTTTAGAATTCTACAAAACTCTGCGTAACATGATAATGGCAAAAATTAGTTCAAGGACATAAGGGAAATAACGAGCAATAATAACAAGGAAATGCTATTGATAAAACCAACTGAAACGTCCGAAACTCCGCACAGGAGAGATTTTGAAATTCAAAAAAGAACATGGGAACTCCAACGTATGTGGCGAATGAGACGGAAGTAAATAGAAATTTAGAACGGAACTGAAGTGATTTAGGAGTGGAAACAAAGGGAGCAACAAAAGAAACGAAGAAAGGAAGCGACGAAACTAAGGGCTATGACTCTTATGTACTCGTAGACACGACTGCAGCTGCACACCTGAAAAACAATATGAAAACATGTTCGCCGACGCTAAACCTCAAACGAAGAAACATACGAATCTTTATCACACGTTGTCAACAACTCGTGTTGATACGAAGAGTTTGCGTCAGCTCCAAAAAAATGTTCGTATTGCAACATAGCAACTATTCGCTCCGGTGCGTGAGCTGCGAGCTGGAACTGAACATTCCTTATCGACCAACAGCAGCTGGTCAACAGGGTGACAGCTGCAATTACGTCGGTATAACTGAAGTGCCGGCATGCTTTCTGAGGACACACCCACACGTAAACGACAGGTGTATCTTCAGGTCAAAAAGCTATTTCAAGCTAAATCTTAATTCTTCTTTTGATAGAGAAATTTCGTGTCAAAACAAACACTATTTCACAGCGAAAATTTTCAAGACTTCCCTATTTTAACGCATATGAATTCCTCGCAAAATTCAATATGGGGGCAATATTTAACTTCGTATGAATTTCTATAAAAACCATGTTCACCCTGAAAAGTCTCATCTAAATGTAAGTCAATTTCCCTAGTGTAAGCATGACGCATATCCTGGTTCAGACATGAGATGAGCGCGGCGAGCAGGGTGTGACCACGGAACCAAACACCATACGCACACCATCAAGGCCGCTTCATTACGCTCATCACTGATCACGAGCCAATCGAGTTAGTGTAACACTCATAACGCACGCAAGCGAGATAAACTTATATGTGACAATAGAATTCGCGCATTCAAAGTGCTAACTCATTTACCGAGATAAGCTTATGAACCTTTTTTATTTGTATTTAATTTTGACGATAATTTGTTTCGTCTCGCTGTAGAATTTCAAGCGTAACACATGAGTTAATTACAAAATATGAACGAATTAACCAAACGCGATCTAAAAAAGTGCTCCTCGCGTAAAAGTTTAGTTACACTTAGCTAGTAGATTGTCTATCATCAAAAATGTTTTTTTTATGGGATTGTGTCCTTTTAAAAGTTTTTTCGAAGAATAAAAACAGAATAAGTAAAACACACGTAATACTAGAAGACTCTCATTCACAAAAAGATTCAGGTGGATCTCCACAATGACAGGGCACTCAATGGCTCATTTTCCAATTACCGCCCAGGCCTGAGCTGACTTCTGTTGCGGGGACCAAGTAGCGAAACTGATTAAATTACCGGTCGGCACCAAGAGACACTGTATGTATACTGACCACACAGAATTTTCTCAGAGGACTTGAGCTGCGTGCTGTACCTGCTTCCTTTTAAAGCTGGAAGAAAAAATGATACCACCTTTCCGCCGCTCAGTTTCATTTGCAATTTAAATGGGACAATTAAGAAGAAACCGTAAAATTTTCAATTTGAGACACCATTTCGATACTGATATATGCAAATGACTCAATGACGAATAAAAACATCTACAGTACATACAAAATTTTCGTTTCAAGACATTTTAATGGATTGCACGTAGGTAAAACACACTTTGAAAATAAGTTAGCATTAGTTTTAGTTCCTAGCCACGTAAAATGCGGTTCGAAGAGACCATTTTTGTTAGGACGTAAAAAACGGGGAATCTTCCCGCAAGGTGTGCTCCAACGCAGGACACCCTGCGCATGAAAGTAGCAAGTTAGGAATGAAGAGGAAGAAAAGACATGTAAAAGATAACGAAAAGTAGGAACACTCCCGAAGGCTTCTCCACAGTTGAGGTATCCTAACAGCATCCCACTGGGGATTCACACTTTGAAATGACGATTCCAAAGGCGAAGGTTTTAAAATAATGACATTTTAAGAGCATAATACAAATAATTCTGACAAATTTGTACAATTTTACAATTTTGTACCACATAGCGAGTTCATTTGTCTTCGTTAATAGAAGTGAAGATTAGATTAGATTATTAGTTAGTTTAAGCCTCCCTATCCGCAACAAAGGCAATCTAAAGAGAGGAAGGAAGAAGGCACCATTTAGTATGAAGTGAAGGGAACGCGGAATCTATGCAGAAAGGGCATAGAAACAGCAAGATAAGAAAGAAGTTCATGAAACAAGATCCAAGTTGAAGAAGAAAGTAGTAGGTGCTTTAAAAACAGGACAGCAGTGAACCGAAAAAAAGATGGTTCTTAACATAACAGAAGCATTTTATTTCAACAAAAAGAAGGTCTATCTATTTCTCGGCTCGGGCCCTCACATTGTCCCCCTGGGAGCGCTAATTTCCATAGATACAATACTTGTATCCCCCTGAGGGGTAATAGAAATGAAGAATCATGTAACCTATTTCTAGTTTTAAAATTTAAATAGAGAACAAATAAATTTTTTGTCAACAGGTTATTCTTACTTCTTTGCAAATTGAAAATGAAAATAAAATTAGATCACAGATGCTGAGAGTAAGTCCGCAAGTTCCTTCCTCTCAGTATGTTGGAAAGCGAAATGAAGATAACAAACTCTTAGAACTGAACAAGCATTGCCACAAACTACGTGGAAGATTAAATCTTACAGATAAGCGCGAAAAAGTAACTCAAATTTCTTGGACAGCAGAAGAATATTTTTAGCCCGCAAAACACAAACAGATCGAGTTCTCAGACCGCAATCGATCTTGTCACAAAAGCGCAACGAAAATTTACAGCATCCGAGAGAACAGAGAAAAATGCGTGCCAAAAAAATGTGAGAAAACCGGCAAAGAAAAACTGCGCACGAGCGGTCAAACAATATAGCAGGACGATACCAATATACCTTCTGTAACGAGAAATTCAAACGAATTAAACTTGGTCACTGAGACTGAACAATGAAGAAATGCCCCTGACGAAGTTATGTTTATTGCATCCTGCAAAATTAGTTTCTAATTGTATTTCTGGAAAAATCAGCACTTGAAGTGAAATATTTCATTTTTGTGCGTTTGGCTCTTTACATCAAAGTTCTGCATTGCTTACGACATATTCCTTTGAACAAATATCAGTAGGGGTGAACAGGACTCGAGCGCGTATGATTTTCATGCACCATTACCCTAACTTAAGTTACTTGAGCTGTATCTAAGCCTTGGCCAAGAAGTTGCTGAATTATAATGTAATCATTCCGTTTAAATGAGAAAAATTATGCAGTTATGACAAATGAAAAATTTACTAGTATTTTTTTCGTTCTTTGAATTAGTCAAACGGTGGTTGAAGCGTCCTGTATAGACTAAGCTACTGTGTGTACAATACACCTAACTTACAAACCAGCGAGAAAATGCAATTTGCAGGGTAATTAGGAGGGAAACTTTCGAGGAAGAACCAACCATGAAATATTGAATAAAAAAATCCGTGGTGGCAACGAAAAAAACTGAAACTAGAACGATAAGAAGTGAAATACATCACTCAAAAAAAAAATAAAAATAAAAACCTATCAAACCAAAGAGTCTGAAGTATTTCAAATTAAAATAGGACTTCTGATATTAGAAAATAAATTTGTTGAAATCTCCCTAACTAGTTAGTTATCAGTTAGTTTAAGCCTCCCTATCCTCAACAAATGAGATCCAAAGAGAGGAAGGAAGAAGGCACCATTTAGTATGGAGTTAAGGGAACGTGGAATCTATGCAGAAAGGGCACAGAAACAGTAAGATGAGAAAGAAGTTTATGAAACAAGATCCATGTTGAAGAAGAAAGTAGTAGGTGTTGAAAAAACAGGACAGCAGTGAACCGAAAAATAGTTGGTCCATAACAAAACAAAAACCTATGTTATTTTAACAAAAAGAAAGCCTACCTAACCTTAAGCTCGGGCCCTCACATTGTCCCCCTGGGAGCGCTAATTCCCATAGATACAATTATTGTATCCCCCTGAGGGGAATCTCCCTAACCACACAAGCTTACTTTTCTATCGAAAAGAAGAGTTCGAAAGGCAGCATTTAATACGACATCAAGAAAACGGGGAATCTATGCACAAGGTGTGTCCTCTATTCACCCAGCGCGTTGAAACGGCATGATTGAAAAAAGTATTTGAAACAAAATAAAACTTAAATAGTAACCAATGCTGAAAAAAGAATAGCAGTGAATTGAAGAATGGGTTATACTCGTAATATTACAAAAAAAATTTCAATTTCAAGAATAGGAAGGCCTACCTAACCTTCAGCTCAGGCTCTCACATCTTCCCCCTAGGAGCACTACAAATTCTCCTAGAAACAATAGCCGCGTCACTTTGAGGTGAGCGACTTCAATATTAACACACAAACTGTCCACATCGATGGCACGTAAAAACATCGACACGATCGAGATCGAGAGAACAAACCACACGGACACCACATCGCAATTATACAATTAAAAATCAGCGAGCAGCGGCGACACGGTACACCTACAGATCAATGGAGCAGAGCACACCGAAGGTTGAGCGGCCTGAGCGGGGCAGGAAGTTTCTCTGAGCTGCCGCGAAAGAAGAACGCGCGTCTGATCATGAAGGCAGACACCTAGTTGGGGCTCCGATATCCGCAAGACGACTGTAACTTGCACACCAGACATGTCCGCATCAATTAACTCTCCTCTTCACTGTACTGCACAGCTACTCCTGCGGCCGTCACTGAACTACCAGTGAACACGCGTATTTTACATTGATTTACAAGGTTAGCATCCATGAACAAACCGTAAGCGTTGGGGGTCTCGACAAGAAATGGAATTTCAGTGAGTAGAAAAGACTGAGCTTCGAAGGCACTCGAAGAGGAACCTAGCATACACACGATACTCAGGTGGTAGACAAATCTCGATTTAGTGCGACAGAATTTAGCTTGTGTAACAAACGGGTTGGGAGCAAGGATGAGGGTAAACAATTCAAGTTGCCTGGTCATAACAGATATCCTTCGCAACGTTCTCCCTTCTTGTGTCTCAACAACAATGGGCCGCTGCACGTTCTTGAGGAGCAAAATTCTTTTCGTGTAGAGGGTATTAAGGAAGATGTAAACAATAACCTATCGAGGTAGAAATGAATTCACACTTTCCTTAGAATTACAGCTGCAAAGCGGGCAACATTCAGTGTCAGCGGGAACATCAATACAGAATAATTGATGCAATTCGTAAGATCTTGCACTGCAGTGGATGCTCGCATTGTGTGCTTTGTATTTAAGCATGACGGACTATGAAGATATTCTGAAGCAACACTAGATCTTACAAGATTAATTACTCATCGCAAAGATGCGATGAGGTAAAATCACAAGATGAACAAATAAAGCCCTCAAGCTAATTACCCCAGGGATAGAAATATTAATAGCGTTCATTTTACGAAAGAAATGTTAAATTCTTCATGTAGATGAGGTTATCTGCCTTACTACATTGCACTTTAACGTTTATATTTTTGTGATTTTGAAATGAAATAAATACAGTTCTATATTTAGTTAGAGAGTTAGATAAGGTAGTTTAAGCCTCCCTAACCGCAACGAAGGAGTTCCAAAGAGTGGAAGGATGAAGGCACAATTTAGTATAGAGTTAAGGGAACGCAGAATCTGAGCACAAGGAATGCTCCCACACAAGATCCCATGTGCAAAGAAACAGTAAGTTAAGAAAGAGAGCTATGAAACTAGATACAAGTTGAAGATAGTCAGAGGTACTGAAAAACAGGATAGTAGTGAACCGAAAAAAAGACGGTCCTCTAACCAAACAAAACACATTTTATTTCAACTACAAAGGCCTACCTAACTCTCAGCTTAGGACTTCACATTTTCCTCCTGAGAGCGCTAATTCTCATGATACATTAGTTGTATTTCGCAAGGGAAGTAATTTCTGTAGCTGAGATCTCAGAATGCATACATTTATCATTTCATTTTACAGGTTCCGCAACATTTCAGTGCCTCTATAGCACTGCTCACCACGCTGGCACAGGATTGAGTAAGCATCTCGATGAAACGAAAAGATGAAATGAGAAAAAGATGGACGTCCGTGACATTCACGCAGGAGATGGGCTGCTCAGTACACCGACACTCCACACGAGAGAGCAAATGAGTAAAAAATGAAAAATGAGGCCAGTCTAATCTAAAATCACCACAGACTCCTGCAACAAGCGTTGGTGAGTTGCTGGGTGACCACTGATGAGCGCTAATTCCAAGATACTCTGACGAGGATGGACACCATCAGCATACCTCTCCGAGTACGTGTAGCTCAGGAATACCACAAACTCCCGAGGAGCGCTGTCTCTAACTTCAAAACCTGGGTCCGGTGCAGGACAGTCCCCTACAGCGCACCACTTCAAAGGTATTGAGTGATTCACTGAAACATCATTAAAATATTTTACTCGTGTTTTCAAATTTCTCACATGAACATTTGACGCCATTATTTAAATTTAATTGAACATTTGGAATCGATCTGAAATGTTTAAGGTTAGATGAAGTTGATTTGCAGTAATTGTCTTTGCTGCTGTAAATTAGTATAAATAATAACAATAACCTTCCTATTTATAATTAATTCTGGACGTCAAATCCTATAATAGAGTTGTATTATCAATGCTAAGCCGATTGCAACAAATCAATTCGGTAGATGAGCGTTTTTAAGCATCGAAGAACATCCCCTTGAGACACAAAAAAGGTGAATTGATATAAAGATCAGTGCGAGAGATTGACTTGGAAACCTCTGCCTCCTACACGTCAGAAAGGAAAAAACAGCAGATGAGATGAGTAGCAAAGGAAGCCCAACAGTCGTCTGCGGTAAATATTGATGAGCTTGTCGTCATGCAGAATATGGAGATAAGTTCTTGTGATGCAATAAGAAGCATGAAAAAATGTATTTACATATGTCGTTTAAACTTGACATCACGTTGATTAACACGAAAATGTAAATTCTTTAACAGAAAGAGAAACCCCATGCTCATCTGGAGGCAGTGCGCAAAAAAACAAATGGATACATCTATCAGAATAAGCACTGCTCGCTTTTGAAAATGACCAATAGATTGCAGTGTTTCCTCGCTTGTTTTCGTAGAACAACCGTCATCTTTCAGAAACAATGCAACAGTTGGTACGTCCCCTACAAATTTCACTCGTCAATTATTTTATAATTGTTTACTGGCTTGCCCTAATAACGCTGCAGCGGCAGCAACGTCAACCGCTTTCAATCGAGAATCGGAAGTATAAAGGCCACTGAAAAAATCCTCAAATAAAGCAAATGGGTTTTCTTAGGAAACGTCATTCGTACTGACAGAAAATATTAGACTGACATCTAACATTTCAAAGCCAAACGGCATTCCACACAGCAGAATATTGAAAGAGTATGATATTTTGAAATTGACGATCTTGGAAAAAAACAGGAAGTAACGAACGATAGCCATTGAAGACTTGAAAATATGATATTCTCATTGCAACACACGCATCATTTGTCTTCCTAACTGTACACAAAAGAACAGTCCACCAGCGGTTGGCTTTCTATGGAATAACACAAAGAAGTTGCAACGCGAACTTCCTGTGCTGCTGCCCGACACTTTCACGACACCACCGTGAAGACGAGCGAAGGCTTTTTCTTGGTTTGCGAGTACGACGCCTCGCGACAATCGATTTCCTCGGCAACAGAAGGATGTTTTAGGTGAAGTCAAGTTTCAGCAGTGACGACGCTTGTCGCTCTACGAGCCTCATCTTTAAGGTCAGAGAAAAACACTCAACACCATGTTCAAGTTGTATCAGATTTGAAGAAGGTGAATGCAACATTTATGGGAATATTTTAATCCAGAATGAATTTATACTCTAAAGATCAACGTATGCGACCCCTAACATAATTAAATTCTTCAAAAAACATCTTTTAAAAACCCCAACAAAGTCAAAGTGCCCTGAGAATTGCTGGTCGATTTCTAATAGCAAAAAATAGTCATCTCTAACTGAAAAGAAGCACAATCTGGAAGATACAAAAGTGACGATATAACAGCCTGCAAAAACTTGTTTCCCTTGATGAAGCTGAATGACAGTTTTTCCATTACTGCTGTAGAATGGAAAAAAATTACCCAGAGCGTCCAACGACGAAAATTCAGAAGTGAAAATGAAAGGATAGCACTCCACCAGAAGAAAGCACAAAATTGTTGACGTGGTTGGGTTCAAGACTTAAACAACTTTGCGATGAGCTTGTGAACGCCCTAGTAGGATTCAGTTTATGCGGGCAGCAAGTGCCAGTTTGGGAGCGAAATGCGGCACCAAATAGCCGATGAATTGTGGACTCTGAGTAAATACTGCTGCAGTTAGCGAGGAAATGTTCTGACGTATCGGATTTTTGTCGGCTTGTCAAGTCAAACATACAGTCTAAAGGCCATTCTTACGCCTACGAGCAAAAGATTCACCCAGAACTGATATTCTGTAGTCCAGAGACATAAAGCTGTAATTGCCATGGTATACTGGCAGGCTTTGTATACTAACAGCTTTTATGTGATGAGTTCAAACGTTCACTTGTACAGTAAATTTAAACATGCTAAAGATGTGTCCCGCTCATTTATGAAACATGTGCAAGGTTAAGTGTAAAAAATTAATGTCTTGCTATTACTCAATTCATTACCTGATAAAATGTAAAATAAATGATGCACGTAAATGAAATTGTTCAAATAATTATCGTAATGTAGAAAAAGTTACCGAGAAAGGGTAAGACTGTGGGGGTTCAAGAATTTATTCGCTAACACCGCCACAAGAATGCAACTAATTTAACGTCTCTATTTCTCACAAAAACGTTAAAAATGACCCCTTTTCAATGAATAGAATTAACATAAAGCCCACCATCAATTCACGTAATTACTACATTCCTTCGAAAAAATTTTTTTTTTCGATCAAGATTAGCTTAGATTAGATTTTAGTTTAAGCCTCCTTAGCTGCAAAAAAAAGCGTTCCAAAGTGATGAAGAAGGAAGGCACCATTTAGTATAGAGTTAAGGGAACGCGGAATCAATGCACAAGGTGCGTAGAAACAGTGCTGAGAAAGAAGTCTATGAAACAAGAGGAAGAAGAAAGTAGTAGGTGCTGAAAAAACATGACATCAGTAAACCGAAAAAGATGGTCCATAACAAAACAAAAAGCCCTATTTTATTTAAACAAAAGATAGGCTTACCTAATTTTTAGCTCGGGACCTCACATATTCCCCCTGGGGGTACTAATTCCCATGGATACAATAGTTGCATTCCCCTGAGGGAATTTGCCTAACAAGTATACAGCATAGTTACCATATATATATATTTTTTTAAAGGTAGTACCTACAGCGTATAGTGATATGATTTCGTCCTATCCAGCGTCCAGAATTTTTTGTGCTATGGATTACATTGAATGTTGCGACTGGCCCTCGTATTCACTTCGAATCTCCAAGAAGAACTGCGTCGTTCATCGTATTTGAAGAGATATTCCATCGCGAGTTATCTACAGATGAAAAGCATGCAAACTCTACCAAGAATCTTCTAGAAGCCGACATCTGAACAAGGCCTCCAAGATTCAGCTATCGAACGCGTTACGACGTCGTTTCTAAATCGAATGCCAGAGGTTGCAGCTTACTTCCATTCGAGTTATCCTTAATATGTAATTCTTCTATTTATAGGAATATTTC
>JACJUY010008078.1:0-38321 GCA_014220935.1 Platorchestia sp. MABIK
CAAGTTTTGCATCATCCGTGGACTTTTTGAACCTTCCCCACTCGTGCTAAGTCTGAGGCAGTCACACCCGTGATTGAATGGCCAATAACCTAGATTTTTCGTCGAGCATGCTATTTATACGATGGAAAAACATTAAATTCCCGTAAATTTTGTTGCAAGTTTTCTCAACGTGAGATTTGAAGGACCTATTTCTATCGAACAAGATACCTAGATTTTTAAATTTTTCTGATGGTTTAATTTTATTATTTCCTACCGTAAGCGTAAGATTTGGAATATTTTTATTGCGTCTCTGGATCCGAAAATAGTGCACTACGTTTTGCTAGCATTTAGTTTGAGACCGTTTTGGTCGTACCATGATTTGTGGTCAATCAATAGGGTTTCAGCTTTAATTTGCATCTGCGGTATTTCCGATACATAACTTGTTATTGCAATTTGAACATCATCTGCAAACATGGAGATTCGTGTGTTAGAAGGCATTGGAAGGAAGTTATTAACGAAAATAGAAAACATCAGCGGACCAAGAATGGATCTTTGAGAAACGCCGAAATTATTTTGAATGAATGGGGACAATTTGTTACCTAAGCGCACTGCATGTCATCAATTTGAAAAGTCACTTTTAAACCATTCCGTGTCTATTCCTAAGTTCAACATTTTTCGTAAAAGTTGATTATGTTTGACGCTATCGAACGCTTTAGAGAGATCGAGTAGCAGTAAGAGTGTTACATTCTTTTGATCGACATCACTGTATATTATTCCAGTGATATTAAACAGAGCGTCTTGAGTGCTAGTGTTCCTCCTAAAGGCATATTGATTTCGATGAGGTAAATTTGGCTCGTCCAAGTGAGATGTCAGTTGATTTGGTACCACTTTCTCCAATATTTTGGGCAGGACATGTAAAAGACTTATGGGCCTGAAATTTGATGCTGTATTTACAGTGTGTCACCAGATTTATGCAACGGTTTAATTATGGAGTGTTTCTATTGGTTGGGGAACTTATTTGTTGCTATTGATGTATTCATTTTCAAACGAATCAATGGTGTTGCCACTGGCGCTAAGGGCTCTTAGTCACAGCAGCGCTTAGGGCGCTTAGGGCTCATAGAAATTTTTTTCCAGGGATTCTGTGTATATCTTAATAAGCATGAGCAAAACTCTACATATGCGCTAAAATCGATTCTAACGACACGTGCTTATTTTCATTGTACCTAAGCAATCTGTCTATGTTTCCATCAGGAAAATTAAAAACTAAACCATTTTTGCGCTTCCAGTTTAAGACTTGTCTTTGTCAAGCACACGAACAATTCAATCGTCAATTTTATGAAACAGAATAAAGTTCTACACTTCATAGCAAAGAAACTGAAAATCCAGAAGATTGCGCTCATTAAACACTCTGCGATCAGCAAGTGTTAAATTACAATTTCAAGTAACTCAGGATTGTAGTAAATTAAGTTAATACATTCACTCGCTACTCCAAAAAGAGATTTATCGATTGCACTGTGCGCGTCATACGCATATTTCTGTCTCTCAAAATGTGGAAAAGTAAGTAAAAATAGTTTTTAGGATTTTGGGATTGGGGTAGTGAAAAATTCTCTTCACATATTCACATTTACGTTGTGTGAAAACAGAGAAATTTATTTTGGCCTGAATGTTTGCTTCTTGGGTATAGATGCGCGAGATGTACAACGTTTGTGAAATTTTTGTTAGGTAATTTGTGTTTCATTACTTAGGAATCATTAATAATTCCAACATTTAGTCATTCTGTTTATGTATTATGGCTATTAAAATCTGTATTATCAGGCCTGGCTATTCTGATACTGATGAATAAGTGAACTATACAAAGTACTGCATGCTAACTAAGATCAAGGGAACATATTAACTGTTTAATTCAACGTCAAAATAATCCTTTTGATATATATTACAATAGTTATAGTCGTATTTTCACCAGTTTGACTTAAAAAAACGGTAAATTACATCATTTTCCAAATCCAATGCATTGAACTTCTTTAACAAACTTTTTGAGGATTTGCTATTTTCCTTCTTTTTCGTGTATACGTGGAAGTTCAATTTCAAATTTTCCAGTAGACGTTTTTGTACGCACAATCATTTATATCCGCTGATCATATTTTCCCCAACATCGGCTACCATCGCAGAATTGCTAAGCTTACGTGTTATTCTGAAAGGAAATTATGTCCTCCAAGGCCTTCTTTGTCAGCGTTGCACCACTTTAATTTGTGACCAGCATTTATAAGTCTTTCTAATCCTAAAGTAAAATAACAAGGAAGAAATGTTGTTTCGTCTCTCCATTATTTACCCAGCACTTACACGACTACTGTTCTCTTTTTATCATTGAACATTTATCAATTTAGGACATTTATATTAAGAAAGATTCTAAATAAAATTAGCTGAAGAGCATTAAATGCACATATTTTGTTGGAGATGAAATGCTTTCATTTTTCTCTGTGTCGTTCTATACGAGTCCTAAAGAGTGATTTTACAAATACAGTGCTTGTGGAAATAAAATATCTTGAAAATTATTTAATTAAATCATTGGAGTGAAAAAAAAGCAGAAAATCTTCTAGCATCTAGGTTCACGATACTTAGACCAGAAATACGAAGGCATTTTCACTCTAAATTATTCCACTTAAAAGGTAACGAACATGGACCGGCAATTCAAAGCGACATGAGAATAATTGTCGCCATTTTTCTTATTCACTCAATGTTCAACCTCAATTTTTTCTCAGTTTCCTCAGCAATTATCATTGAGCCACTAGATGAAGTTCAAGTTCATGGGGGTGAAAATTTAAATGTCGCGCTTGGCAGAGCTCTCTGCCAAACGAAAAGAAAGCAAGAGCATTTCTATGAGGTGAAAAGGTAGAACGCAAATAAAGAATAAAGGAGGAAAACAAACGAAGCAGAAGATTGGCAGCGCTACAACCAACGAGAAAGGAAGACGAGTAAAGAATAGAAGACGAGACTATCTAACTACAAATCTAAATCCACAACAAACGGACTCTAGTAATCAGCGTCGCTGATTTGGTGGTGTGTGGAAATGATACCGGGTTGCTCAGTTCTCGTGGGAACGCAGACGAGGACAGATAATGTCAGCATACTTTTCGAGGTCTAACTCAGGCACCCTTAATACAGAATCCTCGAGGAGCGCTAGTTCCTCATGATGAGCTTCAATTAATTAAAACATTGCCATTTAGCACTCCCTGATGGTGACAAAAACAACAAACTCAAGTAAGTAGCAACATTCTCAAGTAATTGATAACAACAATCTCATCGACAGTTGTAAGTAATTCATTAACGACAATATATGAGTTTCGATTATCATCTTCAGTTGGAACTTGCATTGAACTAATAAAAGTTAACAGTTTATTAAACGGGAGAAAACAAGCTTCCCACAATTTTTGTACAACTTAAGAATAATGAAAATCAGCGGTTGCAACATCAGGGTATATCCGAATGAGGTTCTAGACTAGAGCATCGGGAGCTCAAAAGTTCCTCGTGCACTTGTGTTTACAAAACACTAACGTTGACACATTTAACGATTTCGCAGAACCAACCCAGCAATGGTTTGATGTGCGTCAGCATTTTTCGATCTTTGCTTTTCAAGCGTGGCGTTCTCACAGGTGCAGCTGCATGCTCATGCATGATTTGTTGGCCTCAAAATTGAAATCATTAAAGTTAATGCTGTCTTAAGGTCATCGATCGCTTCTATTTACGTCAACTGACGTGTTTCAAGAAACAAGAAATGGTGTAAATTTGAATGATAACTTCAATTGTTGACGAGCTTCGATACATGCTTGTCCCTTCAACTTTTTTCCACCATTAGAATGACTTCATTTTAAGAGAATGCCTAAAAAGAAAACAATGACCACCAGAACACCATGTAGATGAATGATTTCTTCTCAATCGACGTAAATACAGTGTATGCATATATAAGTCTCAGTTTAAAGAATCTATCAAGTTAAAACACTTCAGATTTGAAGGTTTTATTTTAATAGACTCCACCCTCAATTAACTATAACTTCGCTCTTTCATCTCCATTGTGCCGGTTTATCGAGTAACAGGCTTCAAATAACCGTAATTTTACTTATTTTTTTGCTTAATTTCATAACTTTGAATGTACAGCAGTGAAACTTTAAAATACAAAAATCAGTAACACTTTGTAGATGTAATTGACCCCTGTCACGACGGACTTCGTATCGAGAAATAAACTGAGCTTCACGGGTATTTAATATTTCACACGTCCCACCTATATGTGTAGAGGAAATCAGTTCAAATGCCAGTGTAATACAAAGTTTATATCGAGGCAAAAAATAAAAGAAAAACGGAATTAATTTAAAAAGTTGAAATAGATGGACTCAACACAGTGGGATTTAAAAAAATCAATGTAATCCTTACATATAATTGATGGAAATACTAATGAGATGATTGTCAAATAGAAGCAAATCCCCCAACAAAAGATGCCTGAGATTTAAAGCGCAAAAATTGAGCCTTTCTACCGGACTAGTGTACACGACCCGTTAAAAATGACGGAATTCGATAGTTTCCTTAAATAAGTTCCAAGATGTGGATGATAAACAAATATATCCATCCTAATAGCGCGCGCGTTTAAAATATTCTTGGACTTGTGCACTGGTGAAACTCGTATCTCAAGATACGGTCATTAAGCATCCTTATGAGCGTGACAGAGAGATGGACCAACTAAGCGAGCAGTAACTGTGCATCATTATTTATTAAAAAATTAAAATTAAGATAAAATTCTCCACATATTTTTTGTGTTTAATAAGATTTCTATTTCAATAACATAGGAGGAAATACGTTCAAAAATAAATAAATTTCTTTCCTGATTTATTTAAAAATTTATGGAGACACGTAGCATTTCACTATATAAGGGATGATAATTTTGCATTGCTCATCATTGTTATTCATTAGAGTACTCTCCTTTTTGGTATCACAATTTCCGATTGAGTTAGAGTAATAGAGAATACCGGATCGGAAAAAATGAAAGAAGAGGAGGCTTAGTATAACGGTGTATTTGAATTTGAAGCTTCAAGTTGTGCTGCAATCAAACTTAACGATTGTGAGTTGTCGTGTTTTTTGGGCCACGAAAACCGAGAGATGCGTCCGTTTATTTATTGCGTGCGTTGATGGTGTCGATGGCGACACCTCAGTGGAGGACTAGCTGTGTTGGGTGAACTCGAATTGGCGACTGCGCCGGCTTCGTTGGCGACGCGGGATTCTGAAACAAACAAACATCGGCATCTAAGGATGCTTTATTTCCAATTCAAGCCTGATACATATCACCTTGTACGTTGGTTTTTCAAATGTCTTATAACCAACACCAGGACGCCATGATGCTTTCCCCCGGTCAAGACCGGTACCCATTTCAGACACATGGGTAGAGTGGGGTATTGTGCTTTGAATTTTTCCTCTAAACCAAACGGAGAAAATCGCCAATCGATGCCGGGATTCGAACTTTCGATGCCTTCACGGAAGGGCAGGTCCTTAAACCGCACGGCTATAACGAGCAGTGAAAGCGTCCGTTGGCAGCAAAGTGGGCTAGCGAGTGTGAGGACGCGCACATTAGGTTTTAGTGAAGCTCTACGTGGTTACTTAGTTGCGTGGAGAGCATAGGCGAGCTATCAGCCCTAGTCATATGGGTGGAGCAAAGGAGCACTTGGTGAAAAAGCGCTGATGGAGTGCTGGGCTGTAGAAGTGCAAGTAAGGAGTGCTCGTAAAGAAACACTTGCCAAATGAGCGCTTCTTTCCTAAGTCATCGATATATGAGCACTAGCTCTAGGAGAACTTTTTGGAATGTGGTCGGAACGATTGTGTAACAGCGCTTGCGATTGTGGAACGATTGTGTAACTGCGAAGGAGTCCTGGATGAGAAAGCACTAGCCCGGCCTCATTAATTTAGCAGAGGCAAGCGGTTGGCGACGTCAGGGGCGACGAGGTTGTGTGCTCTCGCTCGGCCCATGCTTTAGATTTTTGAGTTGAAACTGCGAGGTATATAGATAGCGGAGAGAATGTTGACTCTGATCATGCCAGATGGAAATAGCGCTTGCACTGCTCCTTAAAGGGAGGATAGATGTTGATGTTGTCTATATGCGGTAAGGTAGTACATTTGTTCTAGGTTGAGGTTGAGCCTTCTTAATAAGTACATGGTCACTTAATATGTACATGGTCAAACGTGCGCGAAGAAAAAGTTTTCACCATGAGCATTTGATGAGACGAAGAGCTTGCAGAAACATTAAGAAAGGTTGAAGTGCTCGCAAATTACTTACAAGAATTAACTTTACATCAAACAGGCGTGAAGCTAAAACCTCGAAGTTTGAGCCAAATGCATATTAAATTTGGACATGCAAGAAGTTAATCGTCGTCTACAACTTCCGGCAGGGTTCTTGACAACTGCAAGTTGCACGTGATTCTGAAGCAGTGACCGATAACTGAAAAAAATTTAGTTAGGAAAACTTTACAAACATTTTGTTAAAAATTGAGAAGCACAAAAAGTATAATTTTTATCACCATTGGGACACCGAATGTATCTTGAATAAGAAAATTACAAAGGCTTAGAGAAGTCAAGTGGTTTTCACGAACGATTCGTAAATAATGGACTATAGCACTTAAGAAATACGTCAAGTTTTAATCACGGAGTTTAACGTACACCTAGCTGGGGGAATGATGCAAGTGATTGAGCGTACAATTTATAAAGGCTTATCTCGAATACTTTGAAGTTTATTGAGATCATCTGATGATTGGAGGAGAAAATTTTCAACCTAAATTTCCCTCTGTTATTTGGCAAAAAAGTTCGACTCGCGCTTTATTAGGACCAGACTTGCGCCTTGGACCTAATCAATGCAAACACACGGGAACTGACATTTACACTAACTAACCATGAGGTTTAACCAGGATTGGTTGGTTATTTTGAGTTTGTGATGCATTTTTTTCATGCACTAAGCAAAGTTTCAAAAATTATGTACAGCGGTAAAGTGACAGATTTGAAAATAATCAAAAATTTAGCACAGCACTTTGGTAGGGTTAATTCTCCCTATAACTTACTCCCTCCTTTGGGTGTGTACTAAAGATACTATTCCTCATCCTTTTTGGAGCCTCAGTTGTTTCCAGAGGATATTTATAATTTCTCGCCGGCACTCGGAGAGAAGGTGAGGAATACATCCTGGCATTGAAACTGCTGCTGTGCTTATCGCAGAGTGTCTTGTGGACATCTAACGGGTTAAAAAATGAACTACCCACTCAATGTTCCTCATGCACAAGGCTACATCGTTGTCTTGAGTGCGTTTTCATACTGGTATCACTTGAGTGCTTTGTACATGACCATACATCCGTCACGCTTCACAGTAAGAGTTTGGTTTTGGGGCTTAAACCTCTAAAAAACCTCACTCCATCCGTGCCTAACACGCACTTTATTTGCCACTCCGGACAACCCTATTCCTACCGACAGTCCTCCTCTCACCATGCTCGTTTGACCACTATCCACGTATAAATCCATTCATTTTGGAGATCAATGGTGGCATTATTCTAAACAGTGCTGTCTCATGCAAACGGATTTGGGTTTCGACAGTCATCAGTCTTAAGTTTTATATCTCCTGCTATGGGTGAGGGAAAATCATCAGTGGACACAGGCAAGCATGGCTTAAGAATATTAAATAGATCAATCATTCGAGTACAGCCTTAAATTAACCCGTGACAGGCGACTTTTATTTCGATTGATGAAATGACCAGTCCTTCGAGGTTTCCTTACTTTCCTTACTTTGATAATTCTCCTGTGTGTCTACCAATGCATTATGAGCTTTAAAATTGTAGAAATTTATCAGTTGAACTGCTTTACCAACGGTAAAAAAATTACACTCCTTTCTCTTTCATGCAATGTGGCTCTGTTCAGTGAACAGATATGCTTTACTCTCTGGAATTTCCTCATTACCTGAAACGTGCATTCTGGAAGTGATATAAAATCCAATATACGAAAAAGTGAAAAGCATGGAAACACGCTTATAAAAGGACGATTTGATTGCACCGTTTTGACTGTGAAAGGTATGCAAATAATTTCGAGACTATTTTAAGAACTCGAATCCAGCGGTGTAAATAATTCAATACTGTTTCCCACATCGTATAAAATTTCACATCGACCTGAAATCTTCGAGGCGAGTTGAGCTTGAAAAATGAAAGTTGGTACTGTACCTATTGTCCTATTGTATGGGAACGATACAAGTAAATTCAACAAGGGTAAAACGAATGAAAAATCAATAAGATCAAAATACAAAACAGAAGCCAACTAAAAAATCAAACATTATATCGTTTCTAAACACAATCTTTCACCTTAAAAATGAGAGGCATAAACTTCCACCTATAAAGTCATTATTAAACCTATGCCTATTAAACGTATACATATGAAGCCACCATTAAAACTATACCTATAAAGCCACCATTAAACCTATTCATATTAAGCCTATACCTATTAAACTTATACCTACATATAACGCCACCATTAAACCTATTCATATTAAGCCTATACCTATTAAACTTATACCTACATATAACGCCACCATTAAAAAGACACAACATCTGATGAAAAAAAATTTGACCAGAATATCAATCCGTAGAAAAGAAGAAAGAAAGAAAAACCGTTTATTTCCAAAAAATTTAACACATGAGATACATGAAAACATATTGGCTTTTAAAAATTTCTTAATATAAGACGTCCTTAGACAAACATACCAAACGAGGAGTACTAATAGACAAACTATACGTGGTATACTAATAGTCAAACCATACGAGGTGTACTATATATAATAGACAAATTATACGAGGTATACTAATAGACAAATTATCCGAGGAGTACAAATAGATATACCAAACTTGGTGTCAAATAGATTAACCCTGTCAAGGGATAGTTAAATGAAAAATATAATTTCTTGGATGTTTTATATCCGAAGAGATGGTTGATAACTTATAAACAATTTAAATACTACTAGAGAATTCTTCGGAATTCCTAAATTATTTGTTAAATCAATGTAAAAAAAGACAAAAAACGCTATACCGAAGCAGCTAGAAATACCGTCGTAAATGCCCATCAAGTATTGAGAAAAGGTTAGTCACAAAGTAATTTATAAAGAACATCACGCAACACAACACGCACATCTACAAACGCGTAAACAAACTTACACGCAAAATGAAATTCATGGCTTGTTCAGTATACGGACAGAGAGACAATTTTTTCACGAGTGCTTTATTTCAGCTGTCTGTTTATATTTTAATTTTTTCCACTCACCGATGCGCCCTCTGGGGTAGTGATAGATCTATTTTTGAATCATTAAGCAAGTTCAATAAATTTACTTATTTTTGAAATAGGGTTCAGTGTCAACTGGCCGCAGAGCTTTTAGGTAAAATGTAATGTGTCCTGAGGTTTTGTTTTCACGCAAAAAAAAAGGTATAGATACATATATATGCACATGTGCGCATATATATATGAACATGTATATGTACACACACACATAGACATACGTGTATGCGTGCGCGCACACACACACACGCACCCACTTACACACAAATATTCATATATGTACGAATTGAAAATGAAAAAAAAAAAAAATAACAAACATAAAAGACAATCCTGCTCATGCTACATCTAAAATGACAGTCAAGCTCAGTGTAATCGTGAAAGATAACCTGAAGAAAAAATAAGTAAAAGGAAAAAGATTTCGAAAAGCGTAAAAATGAAACGGTTTTTAATTTCCTAACAGAAATTTTAAGACAACTCAAGTTACAGTCAATGAACAACAGCAACGAAAAAAATCTCTTGTTTCATATCCTCTCGGTATTCTCTGCAACATCATGCGGACATGGGTACATGGGATAAAATGGAGATACAGTGTAAGCCAGATATCACTTATGAGTAGCAAATATCTACAAAATTTTGGCAGAACCGCGTAAACAAACATGTACTCAAAATGAAAATTCAAAGCTTGTTCAACATACCGACAGAAAGATAATTTTTCCCCTATTCATATGCTCAGATTGCGCGCTTATTTCATTTGTCTAATTGTATTTTTCATTTCTTCTATTCACAGAAACTCCCTCTGGGGTAGTGGTAGATCTATTTTTGAATCATTTCGCAAGAGCAATAAAATAATTAACCGCAATGTTTTCAAGTAAAAAATAGAGATATAAACATGATTATAAATTTATGTACATGTACATATACCTATATACGAATGCACAGATATAGCCATGCATGTGCGTGCGTACATTTGAATGTAACACACACGCACACATAATATATATACGTATTGAAAATGAACACAAGGGAAAAAACATTAAAGATAAAAAGATAAACAATTTATCTCCTACTACATCGAAAATGATAGCCGAGCTTACTGTAATCGTAAGAAATTATTTGAAAAAAATAACTAAATAGATAAGAAAAAAGACTTCGAAAAACGGAAAAATGAACTGGTTTTTAATTTCACAATAGAAATTTTTAAGAAAGCTCAGGTCACAGTCAAGAAACAACAGCAACAAAAAAAATATCTCGGTTTTCACATCGTTATTCTCTTCAGCACTATACGGACATGGGTACATGGGATGGAATGGAATACTATTGCGGCTGGAAATCAATTCTGGGTGGCAAGTATTGACAAAATTTGGGACGTAGAGGTATGTTAAACAGATTAAACAGTGCTCCAGAGTAATATTTTTAATTACTGAAATTTAGAGTTATTTCTGATTTGAAAGTATAGTGCTAGTGTGCGCTCAACGCACAGAAAAATTAAGAAAATTAAAAAAGTGCTAAAATCCTCCCCCCTTTCCCCCAGCTCAGCCGAAATCGATTGAAACACCTTCGTGAATGATTTTGAAATAGTGAGACAACGTAAGCCAAAGTTAATTTATTAAAAACATAGCACAACCCTCACATGTATAAACCTGTATACTGATGTACACACGAAATGTATTTCGGATTTTTTTTTATCATACGGATGTTGAAGATAAATACAGAAAATAAAAAATTAAAAATAAAGATGAATAAAAATAAAAAATAAAGACCTTCCTTCCGCGGCATTGAGCTGACGGTTGTGTTGCTCATTTCAGTCGACAGAAATAATTAAGATCAATATTAGAATGACTTAGCGAATGTGAAAATTAAATAATTACTAATTTTCTAAAAGAAATTTCAGGAAAATTGAAATTTCAGGTAAGTGGGAAATTCACACCGAAGTGCTGCAGGCCCCATGACAGAGATGCAAAATGACGTGACACATTTTTTTTAAGTTCTTTTACAGTTTTAGAGTTTTTGAAATGCTGGGGAAGCTCGTTCCACAAAAGAGCTCCAGAAACTGAGAGAGCTTTTCGTTTCACGTCAGATGAACGGTAACTGACCAAGACATCGTTCCTCCGATTTGGTTTTTCGTTTGGGATATTGGATGGAAAGTGTTTCACCATATCTGCATAACTCTGAGGGAGGTACAGAGATGAGAACCCTCGTCGAGCTTTTTGGATCATGAATCTGTTCGGTATTGGGGTCCAGTTGAGTTTTCTTAAAAGAGGGGTGGCCTGATCGTGTTTCTCGAAATTTCCTTTGCATACCATTTTGGCTGCGAAATTTATTCAACTTTACAACTCATTTTGACGATATTGAGGTAAATCTCCTCACACTAGACTGCAGTAGTCCAGACGCGATAAAACTAAAGACTGAATCACTAATAACCTGGATTTTTCGTCAAGTGTATTCTTAAGCTTGATATATGGGTACTTATTTTATACGCTAAACTAATTCTAAGTTAGAAACATAAGCACAATATGTTATTTACAACAGTTGATGGCAGAAATTGTTTATCTTCTGATAGGTTGCCATAGAAGCCTAGTCGCTCATTTACCCAACAATGCTTATACTGTCGTCTCTTAGATGTAAAAAACATTCTTATTTTACTTGTAACAATGGAAATACTTGTGGTTAATAAATCCTTCAAATCTTATAATCTCTGAAAATTATTGTTGATGAAAAAATCTGGGTAAACTTCAAGTGTGACGTGTTCCCTTAATCGTTGCATATGCGGAGTTCTGTACCAAGGAAGTGTATGGCAACACTATGTCCAATTCAACAACTGGTTGTTGTTCAAGGTCATGGGTGCT
This sequence comes from Platorchestia sp. MABIK, assembly GCA_014220935.1. Taxonomy (NCBI): domain Eukaryota; kingdom Metazoa; phylum Arthropoda; class Malacostraca; order Amphipoda; family Talitridae; genus Platorchestia; species Platorchestia sp. MABIK. The sequence goes on from JACJUY010008078.1 coordinate 12,156, forward strand.
TTTCGCTTGTAACCAAGCGTTTAACCTGGTCTACGTGCGTCAGTGTTGCTAACTAATCAGATATTTCTGCCGTTTTACTGTCACAAGAAATCAGAAACGCTTCTTGGTATGATATTTCGTGTCTTTTTCGGCCTGGTTGCAGGATTAAATTCTGGCAAAGTGATTGCGATCTTCTACGATAAAATACACCAGCATTTCTTATCGTTACTTTTTTGCCTGTGTACATTTTACCTCATATTTTAAAGAATATTTTCTCTGTCCTAAAAGAATTTTTTAGTGACTAAAAGAAAAAGCTATAACATAATTGAACTATTTTTGCTGGATAAATTGTGCGTTTTACTACTTAAAACACGGAAACTTTCAAACACGAAGATAAGTGAGTCGAAACTTAGAGTGTCATCAAAACATATGGAAATAACACTTTTTTGACGATTATTCCACAAGCAGTTACTTATATAAGTTAATTTTTAAACTGAACTTGTTCATTTAAGGATTTTAACACAAGGGGTTCTTTAACACATGAATGAGAAGTAGGTGCACGTGTGATTTTCTTGACATCAATGTCTGTATCTGTGCTGTTGCCAGCAACAGTGATCATTCTGTTGGTCAGTTGGTACCGTCTCTCTCATAGGTCCCAGCACCAGCAGTGCGAACAGAACAAGGGTAGAAGTGAGAAGCAGTGGCATTGTCAATTCTTCTTTCATATATTTAAAACATTCATGTAAGTATGCATTTCCTCGTGATGGGGCTATAACTTGTCTAGTGCAATTTGATCCGTTGAATACCTTACAATGTGAAATCTTGTATTTTCTGTCACTAAGCAAACATAATCCGTGCAATAAATGTAGTGAGGATGATTATCATTTTTTCATCAACTGTTGTCCATCTGGGGAAAAACGCCCGGCTAAGAGGCAGCCATTTACACTTTGATCCAACTAAAGTACTTACATTGCTCTCGTTAGACGGTAAGTGCTACAGAAGTAGCCGTGACTTGCAGAGTGGCCCAAGGTTGAGCGGATTAGATATCGACCGATAGGAGCGCATCTAAATTTCCTTGCTAACTTCAATGTTCACTTCGTCAATGTCTTACGATTCTATTATTATTATTACTATTATTATTTTTGTACTATGCTCACTGCTCTAATCGGATTAGATATCGATCGCGAGAAGCGCGTCAAAATTCCCTGCTAACTTCAATGTTGACTTCGTCAATGCCCTGTGATTCTGTTATTGTTATATCTGTACTATGCTTAGTGCCCTAGTCGGATTTTCAAACAACTTACGTTGTAGTTGAGGTGCAGCTAACAGTGCAACTTCTAAAACGACTTAGCTACGCTGCCAGATATGAAGCTAATTAAGACAACGTAAATTGTGTGAAAATCGGGCGACTAACGAACCCCTGTGCAGGGAGGAGAAGAAAATTTTCGTCGTAACTTGAATAACATCTCTTGGTGTAGAATATGTTTCGAATACTTCACTTGAATTTCATACTACCAAGCCGAGGTAAAATATTTCACTCATATGAGAAAATTAAAGGTCTGATTTATCATTATTTTTTCAACATAACCTAGGAGAATTTGGCACTTATGCCTAAATATTGACTTTTATTGAACATGAGAACACTAGAGTCCTCTTTCAAAAATAACCTTGAAATTATTTCAAATCTAGCCAAATTTGCATCTTGATTAATTTTTTGAAGTTCACTGCCGAGTGGCAGTTCCTTTCTCATTACTGTTCTAGTCTTATGACGGTGGTTGTAATGACGCTTACGTGGGTAAAATCAATCCAGACATAGAGAGGTTTAGATCTGCTTAGTTCATGTTTGGTTGAAAATATTCGATCAGATGCAGTGCTCATGTTTTTTTTACGTGCCTGAGATTTTAATATCTTTGTTTTTGTTCAAGAGTTTTCAACCGGTAAGAAGCAAATGAGCACGGTGCAAAGTTTCAAAAATTGACTTTCTGAAAAAGAAAGGAAAACAATATTTATCCCATAATGCTCATCCTTTGAAAATGTGTACGGTAAACGTTCGTAAATGTTCGATGGAAATGCAGTACGAAAATTTTAATGTAAATATGCATGAACATTTGTCAGTAAATTTCTTATATGAAATGAATTTTCATCAATTGTGTAAAACATAATTAATATATTTCAAAAGACTGGGGCTTCAGAATGCCTTACGATAGAGGCCCTTAGGGGCAAGGGTCATTGGTTGGACTCCACAATACTTAATAAAATAAGAATTGGTGTGAGATTTAAATAAATGATGAATAGAAGAATAGCGTCTAATCTTAAAAACTATTTAAAAATCCAACACTGTCCATCTTTTATGCAGTAACTGTATGCATTTTTTATGTAAAAGCTTCAAGTTCTATGAGCAAAAGATGTGATGCTTTATGAATTTATCGCAAAACTTTCTTATGTTTATTCCAGATAAGATCATTGCATAGTCAAGCATCCCACTCGGTTATACCCAACACATTTATTGGCTGAATCTATGGATTTTATACCAGATCTCACGCATCATCACTGAAGAAATACGTTGAATAGTATGTTTAAGCAATTTGAATAATTTGAATAATTCGTTTCCACTAACAACACATCAGTAAAATCAGCACTTAGAACCTTGCCATGGACAAGTTGAAATTTATAAATTGTTGGCCTCATTAAGTCCAGTAACATCTAAAGTATCTTATAACCAATATTCAAAGTGACATAAAACAATTAAGATATTTATGGGTTATAAAAATTTAATTTTCAGAGTTTGCGACACCGGATATGTTGAAGACGAATTGTGTACGCGATGGGTACTTCTAGGGTGTTAAATTTATCCGAATAATTCATTATTGAAATTAGGAGTAACACAACCTGTGATCGTAGACATCAAGAGTAACATAACCTGAAACCTTAAATAATGATGGTAACACAACTTGTGACTGTAAGCATCAAGAGTACCACTACCTGTGACCGTAGACAACATAAGTAATACAAGTGACCATAGATATCCAGAGTGACCGAACCCATCCGCATCACAACTCGCTAATTTCACTTGAAACTTGCATGTGTAGTTGGCAAAGCAATTTTTATTTCCTCCTTTGTACTTCCCACTGCTGTTAACACCGACGCTGTGTAGGTGGTTGCGAACTATTTTTTAGCCAAGTACTTCCCAAAAATGACCTTTATTTCCTCCTCTGTAAGGGCCACAGCTCCCAACCCAGGAGCTGTATAGGTGATCGAGAACAATATGTTCAGCCAAGCACGTAAAAATAACCTTTTTTCCTCGATTGTATGGCCCACAGCTCCCAACCCAGGCGCTGTTTAGGTAATCGAGAACCATTTTTTCAGCCAAGCACGCAAAAATAACCTTTTTTCCTCGACTGTATGATCCACAGCTCCCAACCCAGGCGCTGTACAGGTAATCGAGAATCATTTGTTCAGCCAAGCACGCAAAAATAATCTTTTTTCTCTCGTCTGTACGGCCCACAGCTCCCAACATGGACGCTGTGTGGGTGACGAGCAACCCCGTGTTCCGCCAATGGGCGCTCAGCTCGGCCATTCTGGTGGTGAAGCTCCTGTTGATGGCGCTGTTAACAGCGAGACACCGCATGGGCAAAAATGTAATCAACATTTATCAGTGTCTCAATAAAATTTTCTTTCTAGTTTTTGCGTGTGGCATGAGTATGTGTGTACAAGGAAATATGTGTGTGAATATGCATCTCACTGTTTCAATAAAATTGTTTTTCAAGTTCTTTCGTGTGACTTGAACATGTGTGCGCATGGAAGTGTGAGTATGAATGTACAGCTCAGTGTTTCAATACAATAAAATTGTCTCTCCAATTATTCTTGCGTGTGACATGTATGAGCATGTGGGCGCATGGAAAATATGTGTATGAATTTATAGCACGGTGTTTCATTGAATTAAACTTCTATTTCTATGTTTTCACAGACATGAGCTTGAGTGCCCATGGAAATGCGTGTATGGTTAATAAAAAATGAAGTTCTATGTCGTACAAATAAATGTACGTGTGTCTCTCAGTTTGTATTGTGTGTGTATTTTATGCTGAACCTTTTCTTGTGTCCCTGTACCAGTGATATTTCAATTTTGCAAACGTATTCCGTTGCATGTGCTGCCTTTTATTTCGACCGTATTTCCTTTTCCTATTGTTATTATTGTATTCAATCATTCGTTTCGACTATCAACACGGGTGTTACGACACTGATACTGATAATTATATCAACTAAGAATTTTTGAGTTAAAAGATTTAGAAAATCAATGACATTTTTTGTATCATCTTCTTTATTGGAAATGAATTGTTTTTCTTTTTTATGCCGTGGGACCAGAAGTCTCAGAATACTAAGAGGAGGAACAGGACATTCATTGGGGCTGGGTGATCGAGCTAGGACTGGAGACATGATGTGGCCTTCTGATTCCAAAATTATGTATTACTCTAGTGAGTCTTTTTCATCATTGCCAGTGCTAAATCTCTAAAGTAGGTAAATATTGTAAGGAAAAATTAGTTTATTTGCATTATAATGCTGAATTATTTTGCGGTATTGAAATATTATACTTGATTTGTGGGTTGTCTACCTAGCTCTGTCATCGAACTAATGTGGATCTACGCATATTTTGTCTGTGCAAAAATAATGTTAGTCAACGGTACTGCTCAGGTTCTTCACTCGATAAATTCAAAGAAAATTACGAACAATTTATTATCGATCATTTTTTAGATATGTGATTAATAAATTTCTTAGAATTTTAGCACGTAGCCTTGTGATCACAAACTTGAACACAAAGGAGAAATTGAAAACAATATCAGCTAACCTTGTTAACATGCTCTGGTTTATCCATTAAAAATATGAGGCCAAATGCAAATGAGAAGGATCAAAAGGCTTGAGCCACGGACCACCTTGCATTTCAGATTTTTGCCAATCCCGAAGACGCGAGCTGGGCGAAGACCAAAATGAAGGTGGATGAAGATGTCGAGAGGGTGAGGCGGTAAGTGAACTCCTGGATTTCTTGAATTATCCGATGTCGAGAGGGTGAGGTATTGAGTGACATTTGAATTTCTTGAATTATCCAATATCGAGAGGGTGAAGCGGAGAGCATCCTTTTGGAAATCTTGAGTTATCCGAAGTCGAGAGGGTGAGGCAGTTATGAACTCTTGTATTTCTTGAATTGTTTGATGTCGAGAGGGTGAGGCGGTTGTGAACTTTTAGATTTCTTGAATTGTTTGATGTCGAGAGAGTGACGCGGTTGTGAACTCTTGGATTTCTTGAATTATCCGAAATCGATAGGGTGAGGCGGTGAGTATCCTTTCGGATTTCTTAAATTATTCAATGTCGAGAGGGTGAGGCGATGAGTGACCTCATGGACTTATTTAATGATTACCGATGTTCGTTGCCAGCGGTACAAATTTCTTCCCATGAGACGGATGTTGCGTCGAATCTGTCTTTTGTTTACTTGTAACTTGGAACGATGTCCTCAGAAAGTTTACTGAATGAACTTGGTGCAAGTGGGACAGAAAGCGTTCAATTGAAAAGATTCAAGTTTTGAATTGGATGCATGATGTCATTGATAAATATATTTTAACTTAGTTTTGTACATGGAGCTTCATTTCTTTCCTTTTGAGATCGTTCCATTTTATGCTGAAGAACTTATCAGATGGGAAGTAACTTGTGTGACTCAGTACTTTTCGGTAATAGGTAGGAATCTTACACTCATCTCGCAGCCCGGAGTATTGAGTAGAAATTTAGAAATTTCTTACCCTTGAATATTAGATTTTTGCACTGCTCATCATATCTGGTGCTAGGTTAAAATCTGGGCTTCTCAGTTGTGTTGGTTTTCAGTTTGAAGCAATGAAATACTTTTAAAAACTATAATATGGAGAACAAATTAGACACTACCTTACTATTGCCTACCATTCTGTATTTTCTGCCAAAGAATTCAGGCGAAGCTTTCTATAGCCAATGTTATAACCATTTTTCATACGTCTCAAAATGTTTTTAAATAAAGCTCCATAATTTTTCTTATTAACTACTTATTGCAGATTCTTTCATAGAAGCTACGGTAGAATCTCTGCTTTGTAGAATTTCTCCACAGCTAGCCGGTGTCATTTTTCCAGTCTTTATTATTCTCACTGAAATCAAGGAATACGAACGAACCTCTCAGTTCATTTTGCACTACTTATCATGTTTTTTTCTGCTACGTTCTATTTACTTATTTATTTCAACTTTTGAGGCCGATGCAGCTTTATATTCGTATTTACCTACAAATAACCCTGAATCCGAAAAGTGGCTCTACGATGAGGCAAATACTCGGTATCATTCACAGGCATTTCTCTTGGCGGAACACAAAGCACATGTAAATGATATCAAATCTTTGTCTTATCGCAGAGTCCCTTTTGATCTTCAGTGTTCCTGCTATGCATCTTGTTTACTTTCATACCGGAACTTGTTTTTTTCGATAATTTTGGGTCATTTCTGGTACGCAGTGCTCACCTCAACGACCTGGAGAACATACCCGCCTTCTGGATCATCTCCCTCATATTCGTCCTGACTGGTGAGCAATGAGCGTCGGTGTCAGTTAATTACACCTCATGTAATTGAATTTTATACAAATTGAACACAAATCACGAGTTTCAAAGTACGTCTTATTACCTTTTATATTTTGTATAGTAATATGTCGAAGCTCAGAATTTAGATATGATACTTTCACACAAGCAGTGTCCCTAGAAAAGACATTCAAACTTTGACTGATGATTACTTAAATATTTTTTTGTCACAGGTACAACCAAATTTTTGATCTATGACATTCAACTGTCTTGAATTCAATACTGTTATCTTTGATTTAACTCATCAGACTTGTGTTTATGGCAATAAACACATTCGTGTATCAAAACAAAACTCATGAGTAACAGGCAGTCAAAGAGTGAGCAAATTGTTTTTTTTTTTTCGGAACGCCCTGTAGAGTATACTCATACACTAAAAATGAAAATTTCACCCGTGATGGGTAAGAAAGGCCAGCTATTGTGTCTCATATGCCAATCGTTTGAACTGAGAATCCTTTCTTATTCGCCTAGGTTTTTAATGTAGTCTGGTTTCCATTCCGAGCGCGATAACATTGCGTTTCCTTAGCCGTTTAACTCGGGCAGATTGAATGTACACACACGTGGGCGCTCAGAAACAGTACACATGGACTTTAAAACATACAAGTACATACAAAATGCGCTTCAGTTAAAATAGTAAGCCGGTCAATCTCAAAAGAGGAGGGGCTTCTCCCAACAAAGCACGCATTCATCATTCAACTAAATGTAGCTGATCCTGTAGGGTTGCCAAATGCGCAGTGCTCTTCGTGCTCCAGTGTTATTTGATAAGATCGGAACTTGATATACCACGTAGCGCGTCGCCAAATCGGTTTAGAAGAGTTTATGCCTGAGCGATAAAACCCTAAGTGTAGCCAAGTCGGCTTAGAAAAATTTATGCCTAAGCGATAAAACCCAAAGCATAGCCAAGTTGGTTTAGAAGAATATATACCCAAGCGATAAAACCTTTAGATAGCCAAGTCGATTTGAAGAATTTATGCCTAAGCGATAAAATCCTTAGGGTGGCAAAGTCGGCTTGGAAAAATTTATGCAGCCTGGTTTAGTGGCCAAAATTGTTTGCAAATTCCTCCCAGAAAATTTTCTAACGCTATTTCCGACAGTTTTATCGATAATTTTCCGACGGTTTTGCAGAGCCTGCTGCTTTCACTGCAAAAGTTTGTTTCTACGGCTTCACTGCGGCCAGAATTCTCCACACCGTCTTCTACCTGAACTCCTTCCAGCCGCACAGAGCGATCGCGTTTGGTGTTGCCCAGCTCATCAACGTCTTCATGGCCATCAATTGCATCATGTTCTTCTGGTAAACACAAAATGTGTTTGATGCAAAACGCTGCCACTGGAGGTGCATAAATTAGTAATGATTTTGTATTCTTTCTGTCATCAAGTGATTCAATGTTTTCCATGTCAGCAGCTCATTTCATGTTTCTTGCTTTAATTCTGTAACGGTTGAACGTAGATACAGCGAGTAAGCACGTTTCTTTGTTTTGGTGGTGGTTTCCTTTATCTCTTTTTTACTTTAACTAAAATTTAGGTAACGCTACTATCTTCAGGTTAAACGATATCAGCGTTGGGTTAGTCGTCATCAAATGTTCCATGTTTTGCTAGGTTGTTACATTGATACATGATTAGTTTGTAGTGTTGTATCCAGACTAACAGTAGCATGAACTTCAACACGACCAGTAGTCACAAACTCAATTTTCAAAAATACTTAATCAAACTAAATGAAGGCACGATCCAATTAATGTTTGTTGTTTTCAAAATTGCTTACAACAATTGATTATAAATATGAGTTGAATGTTGAACTCCTGTTTAATTCATTGCGGTCAACGCACCAAGTGCTTTTTACTCGCATCAGTAATGTTGCTTACAACACATATTCATAAGATTTGTTCCCACAGCGTTATGCTTGTTCGGATAGTGTTATAACATGTTCAGATCACGATGTAAGATGTTCAGACCACGATGTAACATGTTCAGACCACGATGTAACATGTTCAGACCACGATGTAACATGTTCAGGCCACGATGTAACATGTTCACCCACGATGTTACAAGATCAGACCACGATGTAACATGTTCAGACCACGACATGACTTGTTCATTTACTGTTCATTTACTGATATGATTTGTTCAGAGACATGACATACATGTAGAACACTAAACACATTCATCGTAGTAAAAGTTTCAACAACGTGGTAATTCTGTGCAAGGTCTTATGACATGATTATAGTTTGTTCCTGTTATTGGATGTTTTCCAATGTTTTTTCAATTGTTTAGTAATTTGAAGTTTCATTGTTCCTTTAGCGTTTAAAAAATGTGTATCTGGTATTCTTCCATCATGTCTTCCACGAATTGATCAATAGATAAGGTCTTCTTAGGGTTTGTGAAAAAGTGGGCCATTTTTCGCAATTTGATTAGTTTTCAAAGGCGAGCTGGTATATGTCACAATTGATAAATGTTTGCCTTAGGAGTTAGTTAGGAAATAAAAGGTTTTTCTTTTCCTTTGTTTTCTTTACAAACAATCGTTCAAAGAGCTCACATTGTGAAAAATTCATGCAACGATTTTACTGATGCTATGCTTGTAGAATTAAATTGTTTATACTGTTTAAATTCTTTAATACGCCGTACGGTCGTTGAAAATAAGGCTCTTCTGGAGACTTTCATTTCATCGGATATTAATCATCCGTCTTTTTACCACACGGGTTTGTAAGGTTAGTAATGTGAACTTCACATTATTGTATCATGCGGAAGACACAGCCTCATAGCTGTACCATTATGTGAGCTCTGCAGCTGCGTTTAAGTTTTTTTTGTTTTCCTTCTTTCGAAATTCTTCCCTGTGACGCACAAAGTGTTATTATATCAGATTGGTGCAAAGGTAATGTCCGATTTAAAGATCTAGGGTAAAAATGAAGAAACCAATAACTAAGGAAATATTTATTCATCAAGATACTTTCCATTGCTTACAATGACCTCATATTACCTTTCAACAAGTTTATAAATGCCTTGCTTGTAAAATTATATATGTTTAGAATCGAAATACAAATTAGGCTCATTTTCAATGCCTTGCTATTATGGGCATAAGCATCAGTAATGTTGCACTAGTGCACCTCGGCGCACTAAAATGATTCTGTAGTCTTCGGAACAAATGGAAATCAGAATCAGTTTGTATGGGCCACGTCTAACTCTCACGCAATTTCCCTTGTGGTGAGAGTTTGATTCTCGGACGCAAAAACATTCAATGGATCGGAATCATGTGTTCTTGAACGACCTTTCTTTGCCTGATCTTTTGAAGTGAAATCACCCTTTTTCAAACAAAAAAAAAACATCTCCTACAACTTCTTTCATTCACCACATCATTCCCATAAATGTTCTAAATATATTTTGCCGCCGCACTTGTATCAACACCTTTATGAAACTGGTACAGTAGAACATTTCTTAAGTCATCTTTAGATGTGAGATGAATGTCAATATTTATGAAAATTTGAACGTAACAGAGATAACCTGAAAGATAAGAGTTTAGTTTAGTCACAGAAATGTATTACACTCATAAAAAAGGTAAATAATTTACAAATTTCATTTTATACATTCGTTCTAAAAATCGGAAATAACCTTTGCACTAACCTGATACTTTAGGTGAGAGACCCCAGTTTGATCTCGCATTTAAACCGGAGCAAGAAATTCCTTAGACTTTTAGGAAAATTGCGAATACTGAGAGGTAATGTTAAAGCGAAAAGGTTTATACTCAAATAGCCTGCATGCCACTTTCTACTTTAGTTAATAATTGAAAACCCCAATGTAATGTCATGCATAATTCGAATAGAAAACAATGCAGTCGAATAAATGTTCAATAATTGTCAATCTAAATTCGTCCTGTAATAATGGTAGAGCTATTTCGAACAAATTAAATTCAGGTTCTCAGTTTCGTTCACAAAGATACTTTCTGCGCTAACTATTTTATCATACATGTCGCCTGGAAAAAATGAATATTGAAAATACAAGTATGGATTTGTTTACCTTCACACGCATCCATAGTTTAACTACAGCATCTATATATCACTTCTCACAGTATTTCGATTTTAAATTAATTCCATTTACATGACCATTATGATCCCTTTAATGGTTTACGTCCTAATTAAAGACCTTTATGCTAGGAAATACTGAACAAATATGATTGGAACAATTTTCCGAACATAGTTCATTTAAATTGATCCTTTTCTTTCCGTTTTTCGTTTGGCCGTCCAAATTAAGATTGAACAAAACATGTGATTGTTGTGTAGTTTCTTTCCTACACAACTTGAGGTCTATTTAGCTGTAGCTGCAAACTACAGTTTCAGTAGCTTTAGACTACTAAGGCAGGAGTAAGGAAACTCTGGTAAGCACGTATAAGTGTACTCGGCGGCTTTCGGTTACAGACTGCCCCTCTAACATGCCGTGGCGGGAACTCAGGCAATTAAGAGGAGCGTAACAATACCCTCCGTAAGAGGCGCGAAACAAAACCTTCCGGAGGAGGCGCGTAACAATACTCTCCGGAAGAGGCACGCAACAATACCCTCCGTATTTCCTACTCACAAAAACCAGTGCCACATTATAACAATGCATATTTTAATATATAACAGTGATGAACCTTGATATTGTCCCGCCGCCCTTCCGTGTGGCGTAACTTTCCGAATTAACGGACACTGAAGACATAGACTTACCTAACACCCATAGTGGGGTCAGGGAACGCTGTAATTTAAGACAATTTTAATGACAAGCCTAACAAAGGAAAGGAGGCTCACCTGAAGATCTTCGAAGATAATATTCAGGCGAATACGTCTCCAATTAAGCCGGCTGTCAAGGACACTAAGTCCCGGAAGCAGGGGTCGGTAGAGGCCAGAGCCAGCATAGTACACATTAGCTGCACTCGCGGAGACGACCAAGTTGAATCTGAGCTGGCAACAAGCTGCGGCCACCTCTATAGTTTGCTCGAAACCGTTGCTGTGGCTTCGGACTCGTGCAAGAAGATCAGACGAACGATTTAGTTATGTTCACTGATATTAGTCGCCAAGGAAGTGAAGCACCCCTGCCATCGCTCCGCTTTGTCATAAATTTCCAGCGTAATTACCTTTTAGGCTTGTTTAAATTAATTAAAGCCTTTGTCCTTTATTGCGCAAGGTATTGGCTGTCTTGCACAGGACTTCAGCAACGAGCGATGGCTGGATTTGCGACAATATATCAAAAATGTATGGCGGTGATATTACATCTTCAATAATAAGATACTGGTATGAATAGCATTAATCATGTTTTAAATTAGTAGAGGATTTATTCAAAAAGTTTCAAGGCTTCCCTACGAGCCCCAATTTTAAAATGTTCATCTGCAGAATTTTTTGAAATTTACTATTGGCAGCGTTGAAATAGTTATTTTAAAAATTGCACAAATTAATTGCGTATATAATCTACTGGCTAGCCATTTTTGGGCACCTAAATGGGAACCTTCGAAGGAACCTCTGAATTACCCGGACAAATAGAATAATTTCTAAACTATATGGCGTACAATCTTGAAATTTGTACTAAGTTAATGCTCATGACAAGTGCAACATTGTTATGTACGTTAAAAATTTCTTATGTCCCCGTGGGGGGGAGAGGGGGGGGGGCGCATGGAGCAAGGTCTACGTGGCCCTTCAATGGTCGGCCGATTTTCTTGAAAGTCTCAAAGTGAAGAGGAACTAATCCGTCCAGCGGTAATTTTGTGACACGTCTTTGAGCAAAACCAGCGGACACAAAGTTGGAGGTATTAATTGGTATAATGGAGGGCTATGAGTTATAAACACTGGACATAAATTCAAATCATTTATCACTTATGTGAGAGAATGAACGAAAAATAGATAGTAGCAATATTATCGGTGTAATTGAAGACAACTGAAAATATACTAGAATTAGCAGATAACGATAACGATTGGGTTAAAATCAGAACAAATTATGTATACCAATTACAGATTTATGATGTTCAAAATTTCCAAAATAAGTTTTAAACAGTTTTAATTGGGTTTTCTTAAAGCGTTTTTGCAGAAATAGAAAGTTAGTATCAAGTTTTTAGTTAGAAAAGACCCCTCCCAGAGAGGGGAAACCTCATTCCCTGCCACTCCAGGAAACGTATGAGAGTTTCATTATACATTCTGGCATGGAGAAGGATTTGATGTTTAAGCTGAAACCAATTTGCAGTTTGTGGGTACCATTGTTTAGAAATTAGAATCAGCCCAAGATGAGCCTTTTCAAAAAAATCGGTCGACTATTGAGGGGCCACGGGTTCCACGCCCCTGCCCCCCCCCCCTCCACGGGGTGTAAGAAAATTTAAACTTACATAAAAATGTTGTACTGGTCACGAGCATTAATTTGGGAATAATTTCAAGATTGGACGTTTTATAGTTTAGAAATTACCCTATGTGTCCGGGTAATTCAGATGTTCCTCTGAATGTTCCCAGTTGCTCAAAATTGGCTAGCCGGTGCACCGATTTAAAAGCAACTACCATTTTTAGAAGACACTGTTGAAAATTGATCTTCTGAGTAAGGAATTGAGCAGCATTGCTCAATGCTAATGATGTCATCAAATTATCATGTACGATGACTGCTCTTTTAACAAAAAAGAAAATGAAATCAACGGAGTCAGCTAGCCAATTGCGGACCGGATCTTTTATTTTGAGTAAGTGTCACAAGGGGAGGAGTCAAATTAATTTCAACTGAGGATGTGGCTGCGGGGTAATCGTCGAGAAATTGTATACGGTCTTTTGTCTTCGTGACTGAGAAATTTCCTAGTCCTAAATTTTCTTATACTTGAAAGATACTTATTTAATTTTAAAATTTAGTGCATCGGATAGCTCATTGGAAGATGCCCCCTTCTGCCAATGCGGCAGTTGCGTCATGCTCGGTTGTCGGCAGATGATCCTCAGCCACCCAGCTGCTATTGCTGCATTACAGTTGATCTATTCCGTTTATGATGCCGGCATAATTTATTCAATTGTTACGAGATTTTTATTTACTAAACCTGTTTCTTCTCTCACGATATTTATACCTTGTTCATAAGCTATCTGTATTGAAATAATTGTTAATTTTTTATAGATATGAGTGTTGTAAATTAAATCATATAAAGATTTTAACATCTTAATTTTGATTAGAAAACAGTCTTATATTTTTGGGTCAATATTGATTTTAGGCCTTTCACGGCAATTAAAAATTCCTTTCCAAAGAATCACTAAAGAAACACATTTAAAAACGTTTTACAGGAATGACATTCTGCTTGCTGATGCGTTATTTTTGAGTTTTTTCAACTTTGTAGTTATAAGAACGTCGAATAGAAAAGTGAAGAAACGGACACGTAAATATGCTGTAATACGGTATTAACGTAACGATGGGTTAGGTTAGGGTAGGTTGTGGTAGGTTAGTTGAATAAATTAATATAAAATAGCATAAGTCAACCTAAAATAGCTTACCTTAACTTACCCAAACCGTCTCTGTTTGTTTCCCGCCAAGAAGTGGGCGTGTCTCGCCAGAAAAGTGGGCGTCACCCAACAATGCGGCGACTAAGCAACTGACCAAATAATGTTATTTCTATTTGAACGTAATTATTGTTATATCTCAAAAATAACGCATCGGCAAGCAGAATGTCATTCATGTAAAACGTTTTTAAATGTGTTCCTTTAGTGATTCTTTGGAACGGAATTTTTAATTGCTGTGAAAGGCCTAAAATTAATTTTGACCCATTTTTGGAACAAAAATTGATTCATATAAACTTTCATATGCAAACTCTGGTTGGAGTAGTGATGAATGCTGTAGTAAATACACACAAATTGTGCATTTAGATGTTTCTAGTGTAAGGTCTTCAAAAAGCTTGGTTATTCTTTTTGATAATATAATTTGAAATGTTATGTAAAATTTATTCATTTTTTCAGAGAAAGGAACTGAAAAGAATTGTTACTTAATCTGAAACATTTTAGGAGTCAATAAAACTGCTAAGGATCCTGAATTAGAAAGAAGAGGCATTTGCCTATATGCCTCATGTCAAAAGAGGTGATCAAATAATAAAAAATGTTGGATAAACTAATTTGTAATCTTCTTAATAAAGTCTTAGGGACTTATATTGAGAACTTGGATGGTTCTAACCTCAAGCTAAGTTTATGGAGTGGTAAGTATGTTACCTTTTAGTTATCCTTCATTTTATTATTGTTTCTTTAATTTACTTATAAAAATCTTCTACTACTAAGAATGACAGTTATGTTTTCATATATTTATATGTTTTGTATCACGCTCTAAAGAATAGATAGGAAGAAATTAACTCTGGCAGTCTTAGTTTCAATTTTCTGGTAAATTAATATACTCATTTTTTCTGTATAAATGCATCATAATAATGAACTTTCACAAAAATTAGAGTGATCCAGAGCCTTGTATACTTGAATCTGTATTGTGGAAACCAAATTTGATAGGATATTGCATATCACAATACACATATATATGCTTGTAGTTGCTTTTTGTAATGCTGAATTTCTGTATCTAGGATATGATCCTAACAGCTATAACTACTTCTATCGCGGCTGAAAAATACTGTATTCAAAGTGTTTATAACTGTCACAAAAAAAATAGGTTACCTTTGAAATAAGCTTAAGGGAGACGTCCACCTAAAATTAGGAAAACGGCTGTAGCGTTTGTTCTATTGGATCTACAGTAGATCTATGAAATTTAGCAAATGTATGTATTTTTGGAAGTAAATAGGGGTTGTTTCTATAAATTTTTCCCACTTTTGACCTAATTTTGGAGACAATGGGGGCAAGGAGGGGGAAAAGTGAGTACTTTTCAAGAGACTTCTGTTCAAAAGTACTTATCATAGAGCAATGATTTAGGTGTCATTGGATGCACAAAAAGTTGCTCTATCTACTGACTTAAGATTTTTTTTAATTCATGGTAATTTTTGATAACATTAAAAAATCTGTGAAAAAAAAACGTTTTCATTTTTTTTTTTAAATTTTATAATAACTAAACTATTGCAAAAATTGAAAGAATCGCAACTCATAAGAGTACAATAGAATGTTTCAGTTGATAAATTTAGGAGAGCTGAAGTCTTATAAGATATGGTTTGGTTTGGTACATTTAGTTCATCTTAAAGTCAGTAAAGATATATCCTGTTTAATTTTAGGCCCCCAATTACCAAAGCAGGGCACTCTTCTGAAGTCCTCCAAATGTTCAATTTCTGAAAATTTAAATATTTATATAAATATGTCCCCAGACTTTTGAGAGCATATTAAAAATTTGGTAAATGTGAAGTAGAGGACAATAATTGATTTTCTACTTTTTGCTGCCCAAACTTAGTTAATTAGATCAAAATGAACAATTTTTCGTCTATGCACTTTCGGAGGCAAATGAGTATTTAACGAGTTATAGCGGTAAATTAGTTACCGTAACTCTAGTGTTTGAAGCGGGAAGTTAACATAGAAAGTTTATTCCTTGCTGTTCTCAAAGATTTTGAATTAATTTGAAAGTTGTTCAGTTCATTTAATAGATTATGCATGATTTGAAGTATGGCAATGAAAAACATTTAGAATGTTAAATACCAGCATTGTAGTATTTAGAAGGTATTTTATAACATTGAAGTACTGCGTACCCAAGGCAAATAGCACAATTCTTTTGTATTCGTTTATTTTGTTCTTGAGTATATTTTGTTTAGATGATTGCAAAATGGATCTAGTAATAAAATTAAGTCATTGCAATGGTTGCTCTGTTTTCATCTATTTTAATATGAAACAATAATGATAATCATAATTGAAAGCACTAGCAGCTTTGCTATGAATTTGTTGTGTTTAGTTGCATTTGAATCCTAAATGATTTACTTGAAAGTTTGTGTAGTTGCCATGATGTCAAACATAAAAAGCTAAGAGAAGGTTGTGGTGTACATCAATTCAATCTTTACTGTTTCCAATGTAAACTGCTTTAGCATGTACATTCTCAACTTTTGAATTAGTTCAATTATCAACACTCTGAGCTTGGCTCAAAGATGGTTCAAGCCAATAACCCAGGCCCCTGTCGGTCCGGTGAGCTTTTTTTGTTTTGTTGTTGGAAAAGGACCCTTAGGTGGTGAACTATTCGGTCCTAAAATTTTATGGCTCTACGGACACTATATCTGCCCCAGAGAAGGGGGGTAAGGGGACCAAAAATCCTGAATTTTTGACCCCATTTTGACCCCATATAAAACAAAAACAAAATGGAAAATGAAAAATTTGAAACCGTAACTTTGTTTACAATGCTTCAAGAATTCTAAAACTGTTTTTGGTTTTGTTCTAGCATAATAACTCAATAAGTTCTATTGATTTGAAAAATCAATATAAATGAAATCAAAAACCAATATGTCCAATTTTTCAAAAAACTAAGGCCTAAATCGAAAAAATGAATGGAGGATATTGTGTTTCTTTTTTTAAAAGTTACATATATTAGTCAAATTTCATAAGAATCAGACTACAAATATAAAATTTAATCATTTTATAAAAAAAAATTTCATTTATTTTTTATTATTTTTTTTCAAGCCTAATTCACAATGTGAATATGAAATTATGCATGGAGATTATAAAAAATAAATGAAAACAGCATTCAATTACATAAATTGTGCATTATATCACACTTGAACAAATAATTTTGTTTTTGGCTTATACTCAAAACCTCTTTCAACATTCAAAAGCTGATAAGTCATTGAGTTTTTATGCTAGAACAAAACCAAAGACAGTTTTAAAATCCTTGAAACATTTCTAACAAAAGTACGTTAGCAAACTTTCAAATTGTACAAAAAAGTTTTATCAATCACACAACCCAAAAATTAGTGTATATATGATAGTGATAAAATATTGCATGTAAAAAAAAGAAAAGTTACAAATGTAAAATTTTCTACCGTTCTTTTGTTAGAAATGCTCCAAGTGTTCTAAAAACTGTTTGGTTGTGTTCTAGCATAAAAACTCAATGACTTCTCAGCTTTTAACACGTTTAGTGCGGCGTGACCCACCGGTGGTCATTTAGGAGATTTTCATAATGCTGCTGACCGACTAGCAGTCACTGACACAATTTTTGTAAGTACTAAATGCAAGTTAAATGAAGGCATGATCCAGTTAATGTTTGCTATTGTCAAAATTTCTTACTACATTTCACTCAAAATTTGAGTTGGAAATTGAACTTCAGTTTAACCCACCACACTTTACGTGTTAAAATATCCATAAAATGTACCAAATTTTTTTTTTGAATTTTCCAAAAAAATTAGGCCTAAATCGAAAAAGTTACATGAGGAAAAAAAAATTTACTTACAACAAATGCATATACTGGCCAAATTTCAAACGAATCGGATGAAAAAAATTGAAATCTTGGGTTGCCCCCCTCATATTTTTACATTCACTCAAAGCAAACCTAGAGTGTATCCAAGCTTTACTTAATTGACCATACCTTACAAACAGGGTTTTTGGAATATTTAAGGTACTTGTTTAGTACCTATTTGCATTCTGTAATGTAATTTTTAAGCATTTATTTATAGTTGATTAGTAACCAAGATAGACACACATTTAAAGTAATCATATCTTAAGGTTGTATTTTGATGTGAGAGGTCACAAGGTCCATTTTTATTCTTTGACTTCCTTTGTGAAGGTAATATGGTTACTTTAAATGCATGTTTCATTATACTTTTGTTTATTGCTAAGATTCTCAAATAGCAAAACATTCACATGTATCTTTGTCTCTGACAAGAAGTTGATTAGGTTATGTTAGATAATTGGTTTGCTATAATGTTAATTAGGGTAATTATCTATTTTCTTTATCTTCTAACATGTTGTATCTTAATTTCTTGAACATTTCTTTTCTTCATAGTCGAAATTTGCACTAAAGTTTATCATTAATCAAACATAACCTAACGTTATGGGAAATAAACTAATAAATAAAAGTTTAGGAAGCTGGGTAAACTCCACACTATGGACAAATAATGAATAAGCACGCATTTATTGACTATTTATGGATGGTGACCATGCATCTCACTTGAATAACCTGTCGGTTTGTTCATGAAATATTAATAATTCTTCAAATTTGCAATTAATAATGAAACAAAATGAAAGAAATGCTCGTTTCAAGTTTTGGTAATACTAAATTAGCATTTTAGTAATTACAATAAGTGTAAACTAAACTTCAAGCTCTACTGCAATGCTGTATATTGATTGTACAATGTGTGTGCAGGCAAAGCTGAGCTGAACAACTTGGACATCAAGCAGAGTGCTCTTCAGGAGCTGCAGCTGCCAATCCGCCCCCTGTATGGACATCTGGGTGCGTGTCTTACTTTGTGCTACTTGTCCTTATTCTTGCTACTTGTCCTTATTTTTGCTTCTTGTTCTTATTCTTGCTGCTTGCCCTTATTTGTGCTACTTATCCTTATTTGTGCTACTTGTCTTTATTCTTGCTACTTGTCTTTATTCTTGCTACTTGTCCTAGCTCGTGTTACTTGTCCTTGCTCCTGCTACTTGTCCTAGCTCCTGGTACTTGTCCTAGCTCCTGCTTCTTGTCCTAGCTAATTGTCCGAGCTCCTGCTACTTGTCCTAGCTGCTGCTACTTGTCCTAGCTGCTGCTACTTGTCCTAGCTCCTGCTACTTGTCCTAGCTCCTGCTATTTGTCCTAGCTCCTGCTACTTGTCCTAGCTCCTGCTACTTGTCCTAGCCCCTTCTATTTGTTCTAGCTTCTTGTCCTAGCACCTTCTACTCATTCTAGCTTCTACTACTCGTCTTGCATTTATGCTGCAACTGATTTCTAACCTTATTACCGTTAGAAGTGAATTTACAAACTAGAAGTAACTACACCTCATATTTCATTACATTTTTTTATGTACTTTGATTATGATGTATGGGATGAATCTGGAAGGTGTTTTTTTTTGGGACTTCATCTTAACATTTTATGTTTTATCTGTGGATCAAGCTACATTATAGAATGTTTTTTCTAACTGTTCTCTGTGAAAATAATATAATTTTTCAAAGTATTTTTATGTTCTATTTTTACAATTTTACTTGCTGTTCAGTGCCACTTCTATCATCATGCTAGGTGTGTATTAATTTTTTGCCCTCTTATCTTCTAGGCTGCAGCCATACATACATATTTCTTTAGATTGGGAAATTAATGCTGGTTTCACCCAGGGAAAAATATCTATCCTGATTGATTGTTTGATTACGTTTGATTATTTATAATATACTAGCTAGTATGTATATGTCATTGTTGCTTTTTCATTCATGCATACTGTTTTGTTGAGCACTGATCTGAATTGTGACCCTAGGTAGTTATCGTATGTTTATCCCTGATGTCTCCATTACTTTCCATCTATTGACCAACAATTTATTGTTATAGGAACTGTTTGTTTGTGCATTCCTCCTCAGAGAAATGCGACCATTATATCTATAGGAATTAAGGCTCTCAGAGAGAAGATGTGAGGTCTCAAGCTGAAGGTTAGGTAAGCCTTTTTTTAAATAGGATTTTTTTTGGGATGGAAATTTTTATAAGTTCACTGCTGTCCTTTTTCTAGGCTACTTCTTTTAAAATTTGTATCATGTGTCATACTTAGATTGCATTCAATTGTGGTGTTTTTGTGCGCAGAGTGTGAGTACACATCTTGTGCGTAGTTCCCTTAATTCCATACTCAATTGTGCCACCTTCCATCTTCTCTTGCAAACACCTTTATTGTGGTTAGGGAGGCTTGAACCAACTAATAATTGATTCTAATCTGTGTCTGCATTCTGACCACCGTAGCTTTGTAATCCTTCAAAACAATTTTTTATTATGTCTCGGTCATACTTCATTCGCTTATAAATGTTCTATTGCAGTGGTCTCCATTATGTACTTGTTTGGTCAACCAGAGGCTGAATATCTTATGCAAATGTTCTTCCCTGTCTTTCCATCACATTCCATCTGCTAATTAGCATTCTATTGGAGTGGTTTCCATGTGTATTTATGTTCAGACAACCTAAACATGGCGATCTTATAAAAATAATTTCCCTTGGTGTCAGATTTCAAATTTTTTGAAGCATTCAATTTCAATGATGACCACATAAATGTTCATCCTGTCTAGACAACCTGAGGCTGGTTATCCCATGGAACAACCTGTTTGCGGGGATATGGGAGGCCCACATGTCGGGAGTTGTGCTGCTGGTGGCACCCAACACCTCCATCACCTACGACAAGGAAAAGGAGGAGAAGCTACTGCACCAGGTAAGAGGGAAGTGCTTAAAATTCTTCGGAGACGCCAAAAAGCCAATGCGGTAGTTGTGCCATGCTCAGTTGTCAGCAGATGACCTTTGGCCACCCAGCTACTATTCAGGAGAAGCTTCTGCACCAGGTATGAGGGAAGTGATTGTAATCCGCTGTGGTTCAGCACTTCTGTTGAGTCTTTGAATTAGTGTTCTAGTTACCATGTAAATATAGATGGTAATGCTGGACAAGATATTGAGTTAGTTGCACTGTGCCTTCATGAACCCCAACCCATGAGTTATCATTCAGAGAAAGATACCCTCATCATAAAAAATGACTCGAGTTGTATGGAAGTTAGAGCTACAAATTCGCCCATACCTACAGTCTAATCTTATCTACAGTATATAGGCAAGAATGGCTATGCTGACAAATAGCATTCATGTAGACCATGGGAAAACATAGATTACTATTATACTCCAATGGTAATGCCTTTAAAATTTGTTCATAATTTATTCAAGAACTTTAACAACTGCAAAGAACATGAAGTCGAAAATGAGAGTTTCTTCTTGACAAGGTTAAAGGAGCCATATCAAGGTAGCATCAATGGGTTTCATGCGACTGTTCAGGAAAGCATCAGATACCGGTACCTGAGTATATAGCACTGTGCCTTCATGGTCCCTAATGCAATGGTTACATGTAGGTGTAGATGATGATTCTAGATAAGATCATGAGTAAATTGCACTGTGCCCTAATGGACCCTAACCCAATGCTTATCACTCAGACAAAGATAGCAATACTGGGCCAAGATCATGAGCAGGTTGCACTGTGTCTTCATGGAACCTAATGCAAAAGTTACTATTCAGACAAAGATGGCGATGCTGGACAAGATAGCGCAGGCTCAGGAGAAGGCTCGGGCCGCCACACAGAGCAGCACGGGAGCCGCGCCTGCCAGTGCTGCCGATGACGGCTACCTCGAGAAGCTCATCGCTCAGATCGTCAGGAACATTCAAGTCACCATCAAGGATGTCCACGTCAGGTGAGCCAGTTTTCTTCCAATTCCTAAGCGTTGATAATAAAATGATTGTGCGATTCTAAACGTGCAAACTGGCAAAATATGCCCAGCCAGCATGCCTATTTTGTATCTTGAAGGTTACGAGATAGGCATATTTACGTGCTTTTTCTTATGAATTTTTCTCTTGCTTGTGTGTTTCTTTAATACTTTGCAACCTGTTCACATTTTGTTGCTTGTCAGTTATCTTTCGAATCAAATTCACTCTCGAGATTGACTTGTAAATTTTACTTTATTGACTACCTTTCCACCTGAGATGTAGTGTTGTGCCTTTATTCTACTTCCGATGTTTTACATTTATCCTTCTTTGGATGTAACTCAATTTATGTTATCAAATATTTATGTTATTTATGCTATTTTTTGGATGATTAAAGTTGGTTAAAGATATTTATTAGTGATGTACTGATACCAGAACAGAGGCCGATACTAAAACTGATGAAATATTTAGTTGACTAATATTAACTAATAGTTAATTAACTGGTTTACAATAGGTAAAATTTATGTTATCAAAGAATTTCAGAGGCTATCCCTATTTGCGGGCACATTACCTGTATTGGAGGTCCTCCTTTTTTTGCAGGTATGAGGACAGCGTAAGCACCCCAGAACATCCCTTCTCTTTTGGGGTGACCCTGGCAAGCCTCTCTGTTGTGAGCACAGACAAGGACTACACGCCTTGTCTCGACAATGACAGACTCGTGTACAAGGTGTGTTTACGTTGTGCTTCAAATCCCGTCTCTGAGTGTACGTAGTTTGCATAACGGTATGAATTTCTTAACTCATAACTCAAATTAATTTTTGAGTGTACACAAGTTGCCAATGGGTAGAAAGGTGTAAACCTGCGAGATGTGTTTACGCTACTGGTATTCATTGTCTCTCTATGCTTGGTTTTGATACCACTTTTTTTCAAAAGATTATTCTTTGTGTGGGAGTCTGCTTGGTATATTACATCATTCCTCTTTGTAGCTTGGGGACATTTTCTTAATGAAGATTAATTACTGGGAATATTTCTGATGAAAGCTTTTAGTAGAGATTCTTTGACGGCGGTTCCTGTGAACGTTTTGAATGTGGTTGGTAACAGCTAGAGCGGTCGGGAACTGGCATTGAAAGGGAAGACACATTGGGGTGAGCTTGGAAAGTGTTAGCTTTGAATAGTTGCAACCGGCCAGTTTGTTTGCAGTCCTTTGTTGCTTCTTTCTCAGTTGTTATTCCTGTGCTGTATCGTCAGTGCTGGTCCTTTTACGCTTACGAAGGGCTATATTCGAGTAGTGGTTTACCATTCAAAATGAAAGTAGAGAAATGATTAGTGAAGTGCGTTTAAATTTGATCAGAAATTCGCCACTAAAACGTTCTTTGTTTGTTCTGTGGGCTATTTTCTATTGAAAATCTACCACTGTTTTTTAACGCGTGTTTGCATGTTAAAACTAATGAAATCAAAACTCAGTTAAAATTTCTATTTTGTGTAGTTTGAATACATATTGAAACATCTTGCCAGTACACACGTAAATTTTCTATTTATCAAGTGTATAGCGTTAGTTGACGTATATAAATGTACCAATCTAAGTGTACTCAATGTTTCTGTCTCTAGCTCTCTGTAATGATTTCACCTGCCAACTTTTTCTCATGCATTCACCTGCTTTATCTTTTCTTAGTTCCTATGCGTCATTACATCACCAGTTCATGGATATAAATATGTTATCCAAGAATCAATGCCTGGCTGCAATTCCAGCTGCTGTCGCTGGAAGGGCTGGGCGTGTACTGGGAGCCAGATGCGACGCTGCTGAGCGACGCAGGTCTGTCCAAGCCGGAGCTCTGCGAGCGGCTGAAAGCGATGATACCGCACTCTGAAGAGGCTGCTGCTGACAGTGACGTAAAAGAAACTGAAGCTTTCTACGGTGAGTGAGGAAATGACTCAAATTGTGAGTGATTAGGTACAGTTAGAGACAGGCGTTATTAAACCTTTTTTATTAAAAGCTATGGTGACCCAAAATAGCCTCATTGCATTTTATGTTTCATTATTAATCTATTTGAGAGGATGGTTCTAGGGAATTCGTCAACTGAATGTAGTTTTGGTATATTTTTCAGTACAGCATTTTATCTTCTTGAGAGGATGCTGCAAGGAAATCTACCAACTTAAAGTTGTCTTGTATCTCTAGATTAATTTAATTTTTGGGACCAGCTTGAAAGCTTTGCTTACCATCAGCTATAAGACACAGGACTTCAGTCAGCATCGGCTTATTTTCAAGTGTTCACATTCTGGATGTGATTTTCAGTGTTTGATATATTGATTTGATAATTTGAGTAAATTTACTCATAAACATTTTTCTGAGTAAATTTTGACTGCAATACCTTCTGTACAATAATTCTTGCCGTATTATTTTCGTTCTTGTACATTCTAACTGCAGTATTTTTGTGCTCGTTTACTTTGATCTCATAAACAGCTGTGAGGCCCTGAGCAGAGAGTTAGGTGGGCCTTCTTTTTGTTGAAATCAAAGGTTTTTGATATAGTAAGGACCATCTTTTTTTCGGTTCACTGCTATCCTGTTTTTTAGCACCTCTGACTTTCTTCTTCAACTTTTATCTTGTTTCATAACTTTCTTTCTTCACTTGCTGTTTCTATGTGCACAGCATCCTGTGCGGGAACACAACCTTGTGCATAGATTCTACGTTCCCTTAACTCCATCCTAATTGGTGCCTTCATCCTTTCTCTCTTTGAATATCTATGTTGTGGTAAGGGATGCCAAAACTTATTTACAATCAATCATTTACTCATAAAAGCTATAAAATTTGCTCATTTCAGTGCTTTCGCCGCTGAGTTTGTGTGCGCGTCTTCAGCTGAACCCTCGCCCTGAGCTGGACACTCCCGTGCCCTTCACCACCCCCAAGCTGTCGCTGGCTCTGACATTGCACCATCTGAGGCTTGGTGAGTCCTGCACCATCAGGCGCTAGGTATTTTTGGACCATCAGGGGCTATGTGAGTCCTGCATCATACTATTTATTAGTTTATCTTTGTAAGGCATTATGCTTGTTTGTACTGTTCATGTTAAATAACTTCTATTCATTTTGTGTTTGTAGACAAGAAACAAAACTTGATGTCTGATCCCACTTCTGTTTGCCAGGCCTGAGCAGGCGGCAGTACTGCGGAGCGATGGCGCTGGTGGAGAGTCTCGACAGGATGAGAGTGGCAGGCCGCTACAGGCATCACCGCCCCGCCGTGCCGGGCAAAGCTGGGCACGCAGCTGCATGGTGGGTGTTACTGATGTGAAGTGCATCTAATCAATTGAAGAGTTTCTAATCGATCAAAATCTAATGAAAAATTAATGAATTAATCATCATCCCGCTGTATTAGACACGCATGTCTTGACACGCTGCTGTTTGGTGGGTGTGTGAGGGACTGATGTGAAGAGTATCTAATAAATCAAAATCTAATGAAAAATGAATGAATTAATCATCCTGTTGCTGTATTAGATAGGTCATGACACAGAGCTGCTTGGTGGGTGTCTGTGTGACTGATGTGAAGTGCACATAATCAAACTTGAAAAATTGGTATTTCATCATTGACCAGCTGTATTAGACAGGCATGTCATGACACACTGCCGCTTCATGAGCGTTTGTTTGTTTATTGACTGAAGTAAAGCTTACACATTGAATAATACCTGCTGGAAGTACGGATTTACTGTAAGTATTCCTTATGGCCTGGAAACTCAAAATTTCGTTGAGTTAAAGCCCTTTGTATCGGGTAGGGCTGGACACGCTGCTCTAACAACCTATTTTCGTGGGTCCAATAACGCTTTATCGTCTAGGAACCCGTTTATCATGTCCAGCAACCCTCTCGGTTAAGTCCAGCAACCTTCGGCAGTTTCTGTTTGCTGACTTGGGTGCAGGTCATCTATTAAAGCACACCCACTGTGAGTGCAGATTTAAGTAATTCTTGTTACCTAAATACTCAGTACTCCATTTTGTCTGAAAGTTGATCAAGTGAGCACAGCTGATGGGGCCAGCTCTTTGCGTCTGGCAGATATGATTTGCTTACGTGTTGAAAAATGTTGGTGTGAATAATTTTTGCAATGCCAGCTGTAGACATGATACCAGGTTGATGCCATGATGCCAGGCTGTTGACGTGATACCAGGTTGATGACATGATGCCATGTTGATGCCATGATGCCAGGCTGTTGACATGATGACAGGCTGTTGACATGATGCCAGGCTGTTGACATGATGCCAGGCTGTTGACATGATGCCAGGCTGTTGACACGATGCCAGCTATTGACACGATGCTAGGCTGTTGAC